>JAEIFU010002991.1:0-34490 GCA_018904235.1 Lordiphosa stackelbergi
CATGAAAGCGTGTGAGACTGTTTATGCTAAAAAAATGTCAAACCTTTTTTTTTGGTACACCAGATTTTAGCAATAGACATTAATGTGACTAGATCCCAAAATTATGTACCCCCTTTTCTTTTTTTTTTGGTCTTAATTAAACCAATATTTCTTACAGCTGCCATATTTGGTCGATCTAGCCGATTTTCTCCTGCTTTGTCAATTCTTACGCAGCTGTACTGAAATTCGCTATCTTCTCGTATTTCTAGCTCCTTATACGGCCAACAAGACCACTATTTCCTATCGAATGTGGTTCGATTCGGTTGGAACTCTTATTTGTAGCTTTAATTAAAAAAAAAAAAAAAATTACAAAATTTTTTTGTATTTGACTCCACCAAACCAAAAATTTATTTCTTTTTTTTATGTAATATATTAAACCTAAAATTTAAGGGAAAGTAGCTAGTTGTTGCAAAAAGTATTTACTCATTAATCTGCACACTTACCTTAATAACTTTGCTTTTACAACTTGCACACCACAAAACACAGCTACACTTTTTTGGGTCAAACAAAAATTACTCATTAACAACACATGTCACAATGGGACAGTAGCACCCAACAATAACAAACGTTTTATTTAAGTATAATTTAACCTACCTGGACTATTTTGCTTCTAATATTTAAAGAAGGCGTACTCAAGGATAAAAAATAGTTGAGGCTTATTCCATCAACAATCTTGATTAAACAAGGATTATAATCGACTTAAAAACTTTAACAATCTCCGTTTTAATAATACGAGAAAATGCAAAAACTAATTATATTCAGCTGTTTATTAAAACTAAGTTAAAGGAGGTTGTATATATAATTGTTGCTGGTTGGCTGTCGGTGGACTTAAATCTTTTTCTGAGAATTATAATAAACTTTTTGAAATTCATACTATCGCGTGGTGTGCGAAGCCAGGCGTGTTTAATTAGGGATAATTATTTTATTCCAGAAAGAACATTTAAACTTAAAGTAATGCTTATGTGCTGCCAATTCGAAAGACGCCGACTCAATGCTTCTTCTTCTTATATGTCATCTTATTTGTCATTCAGTGGAAAATAATGTGCTCGTTCTCTTACGTCCCATTCCTAACGGCGCGTGGTTCTAGCACGCGTGACGGTGCAGCATATAACAGTAAATAATGCAGTCTTACGCTAAGCTCTCAGCTTGCAAATATCCCGTAAGTGCAGCTGACAAAAACGTTGATTTACAACATGGATTTATCAGGCCTGTTCTCAATTCCACTTCGGTTTTCGTGTAAACGTTTGTACTTTGAGCTCTATGTTAATAAGATTGTATGGAAAGTGACACTTATATCTACGGTTATTAGATCCACTCCCAGTAAAAGCGGAATTACTCAAGCAATTGAAACCGGCAGCTAAGTGCCAAGTGGATTCAATTCGTAGAAAAATGAAGCCTTGATCTAGTAGGCACAGATTTCCTTTACACATTCCATTCAAATTTGAAAGAGTAAAACGGCCAACGTTTATACGAAACCCGAAGTGGAATTGAGAACTTTTTTGTGGCAAATACACAAATTAATTTATTCGCCATAATTACTGTACTGTAAGGGTTGTTAAGTTGAGAAATGAGAAGAATTCTTTTTGAGATTTTTAATGTCAATTTGGAGTATTTTAATCTTGTTTTTCAGATCGCTTTTTGAAATCTGATTTTTAATCTGCGGTATATTGAGAACAAAGCAGATTTTCTCACTAAAACCCATTTTCCGGCCGAACATTTCTATGGCAGCTACAAGAAGTAGTCATCCGGTCCGGTCCGTTCCGACAAGTTTCAGCTCGATAGCTTCAAAGCTGAGGGAATAGTTCGCGTAGAAACAGACAGACGGACGGACAAAGCTTAATCGATTCAGCTCGTCATGCTGATCAAGAATATTTATACTTTATGTGGTCGGAGATGATTATTGTACAATTTTCAAGTGTATAAAAGGGGACCCCCTGATACAAGTGATTATTAATTTGATATTCTCAACACATAATTTTTTCGAAAATACAAACGAGATACTAGAAGTATTAAAGTGAATATGATACTCAATAGTTTCAATTTGATGACTAAAGAGCGTCATTTTGATGATAACTTTTTGATGTGAAACATCTTTAATTTCGGTACGGAAGATTTAAGTAGGAGTAAAATTTGATTTCAGCGTCACGTGACGCTGACGTCAGCATATTTTCTGTTGTTTTTTTTAGCGGAGTGTCTCAAAGGGAGAGGAGCGAAAATGGGCGTAAAGAGGACGGAAACTGGGGGGAAAGTGGAGGGGACTAAACAGTGACTTGACAATGACTGACAGTGACTAAACAGTGACTTGAGTGACTAACAGTGACTAAACAGTGACTTAACAGTGACTAAACAATGACTCGACAGTGGCTAAACAGTGACTAAGCAGTTACTTAACAGTGACTTGACAGTGTCTTGACAGTGATTTAACAGTGACTTAACAGTGACTAAACAATGACTCGACAGTGGCTAAACAGTGATTAAGCAGTGACTTGACAGTGTCTTGACAGTGACTTAACAGTTACTAAACAGTGAATCGACAGTTACTCAACAGTGACTAAGCAGTGATTAAACAGTGACTTGACAGTGACTTGACAGTTTTAGTTGACAGTGACTAAACAGTGACTTGACAGAGACTAAGCAGTGACTTGTGAATAAAAAGTGACTAAAAAGTCCTTAAACAGCTCTTAAATTTAGCATCATGTTTCACATTAAAGCCTCGTGAGTGTTCACGACATTCACACCTTTTTTTTTTGGAAGCACTTATAGAAGCCAAGGCTGGAAAGATAAAAAACATATTTTAGTAACATCCCGAGTGCTTATTGATTAATTCTAGCATACTCATTCTATTAACAAGGCATATACAACCAATACTTTTAAGGCTTTTCCCCTAATCCTTAAAGGAATCGGTTTCGGCGGTTTGTTGGGTTTGTCCATAAACTGAAGTGCATTTTTTGCCAACTCTTCACTAATGGGACTGCATTTTTAACAAATTTTCCACCACATTTCATTTCATTTGCACGTATATAAACTATGTTAGCTGGCCGCCTAAAGTCCTAGGCAGTTCCATTTGTCAAAAGGCCCCGACTGCAATTTCTGCTGCATACCTTTGGGGGCTGGTGGGTGGCGTCCAGGCTTAAAAGGTAATAAAACAAGCCGAAAAAAATCCTTAAGCTGACAGCAAAAAGCACATTAGGACAAAAGAGTGTCAGACAGACAGGCAAACAACGTACAGACTCAGCCACACTGGCTGATGAATGGGAAGGGGGAGTGGGAGTTGGAGTTGGAGGGGATGGGCGACTAACAAAAAAATGCAAATCCCGCTTGATGCATGACTCGCCCGATTTTAATTCACAGAATCTCAAAGATCAAATTCTAACGACCAACGTGTGGCTGGAGCATGAATGGCAGGATCATAAATTCAAGTGGGATCCCTCCGAATATGGTGGTGTGACAGAGCTTTATGTGCCCTCGGAGCATATCTGGCTGCCAGATATTGTGCTGTACAATAAGTGAGTGGCATTTAATTGCGAAATTCCCATCTGCATCTTTTTCTAACCTCCATTTTCTCTTCTAGCGCCGATGGCGAATATGTGGTGACCACCATGACCAAGGCCATTCTTCATTACACGGGCAAAGTTGTTTGGACACCGCCGGCCATTTTCAAATCCAGCTGCGAGATTGATGTGCGCTATTTTCCCTTCGATCAGCAGACATGCTTTATGAAGTTCGGCTCCTGGACCTATGATGGAGATCAGGTAAATGGTTAGAGTTGGTAACGCAGTGTGAGATAAATGGGGCGTGGCTGACGATTTATGGGCAACCATTTATCTAAAGCTCTGCCGGAGCACAGGCGGCTAAAAGGAGACTTACAAGCCTAAGATGCGGTGCGAACATCGAAAAGGCGTCGGCGTCTGCAGATTAAAATGTGAGAAATTGTAAAAGTGTAATTGAAACTTGTCTAACCGTTGTGCACACACACACACACACACACAGAGGGAGACACTTGACTGTGTGTGTGTCTGAGCGTCGCTGTCATAAAAATGCGCGACCATAAATTAAGGCAAAGTGCGACTCCCTATAAACCGGAGCGCTTTCCGCTTCCGCTGACCGAACACGGCACACTGGTACAGGCAAGCAAATTAAACTAATGAAATTTTGAGTTAAAAATACCCATTGGACACATTTTGATTTCAATTTGTGTGCAAGATTGAGCTATGTCGCTGCTGACACAATTCAAAATTTTCGCTTACAAGTTCCAAAAAATTTCAAATTATTTTATTACCTATTAAAAAAAGTTTTAATTGTTTTTTTTTTCAAGTTTGACGCTTTAGTAAAAATTGTTTTACAATTTAATTTTCAAAGTATTGTCAGTTTTGAATACCATCTCAGAAAAACAAATTTTTTTAATCGAGGATCGCAATCGATCCAATTTTGGAGTTCTTCAAGTGAGCGAAAGTGCTGATCCTCAACGACATGCATCATCGACGAACCCAAATAGTAGTCGAAAAGGGCTCTATCTGGGCTATACGGTGGGTGAGGTAGGTCACCCCCTTCTAACGTTTCAAGGTATGTTTTGGCCGGCCGCGCAATTTGTGGCCGAGCGTTGTCATGTTGCAAAATTACTTTGACGTACCTTTGCTTGTGTTCTGTGCGGTTTTGCTTCAATGCTTGGCTCAAGCACATCAATTGAGTTGGGTAGAGTTGCCCTTGGAAGGTTTCGCCTGGTTGTGGCAGCTCATAGTACACCACTTCCAATTGGTTCCACCAAATACAGACCTTGCCACTGCGAATAGTCGGCTTTGGTGTCAGTTTTGACGTCTGTACCAAAACTGACATGCGGAAATTGATGAAGTATGTTTCCCGTAGAAGTGGCAAAAATAAATGTAGAAGTGATCGATTAAAATTGTTTTTATTTAAAACTGACTCTAATAAATACTTCACTTCGTCATAATTCTCACCTTTTATAAGGCATAATCTGTCACATAGCATACACCAATCATCTAACAAAATCATCAATCAAAAAAAAAGTGTTAGTCTGCTGGTGAACGAGTTTGATAGAATTTTTAGGCAACAGAGTTATCGATATATTTTTGCTGGCGGAAGGTTTGAATTTTTTGACAACAAACAGCTTAATATAATTAAGAACTGACTACTAAATATTTAGGACCGTCGTCACTAGCACCAACTGCTCCTGGAATTCCCCTTGAATTTTCCTTAAGACTTTGTTAGTCATTAAATGTTTGTTGTAAGCCCGGCCCCGGCGAGAATGTGCACATAAAATAGAATATCCGATGGCCAAATCCACAAAGTGGCAATGGGCTAAGAGCATAGGTGGGTAAATAAGGACAATTCGTTCCTGTCCCGCCACGATCCCGACCACGGCTGTCCCGTCCCGAACCCGACCAACAAAATTTAATTCAATATCGTCGCGCGTCTCTCGGGTCCCGCTGGAATCCCGTCGCGAGCCCATCTCTAGCTATGAGTTCTTAACGATGCACGGGACATCATAAAATAATCCATAAATTTGTTCATTCTATATTTTTGTACTGTCCCAACTAGCAGTGTGGCCAAAAGATTTGTGTTTCCTTCTACTTAGAGCTGGGCAATGGCAAAAAAGATGAAGTAATGTCTCCTCCTGTTGTTCTAAAGAAATCGCTGTGAGCGACTCCCAAGCCCGCTGCATGCCTGCTAATAAGGCAGTGACCCGTTATGGCCCAGACCAGAAGTAAGATTTTTCCCTTTCGGGTTAAACGAGGACCACGTGACCCTAGCTACCAGGTGCCGGGTTTCATTCCTTGTGATTATCTTGCATGAGGATATGGGCATCCCTAACCAGCTCTTCTCCGGGAGGAGCTGAATGGTATTGCATTGACAAACTGTGATGAGGTGTCCATGTACCCAGATGAGGTGGTTACTACGCGTACGCAGGGCTTCTCCTTTTTGGAGTGGCGGCTTTTCAAGATTCCTCCTCCCGCACAACAACCAGTAGTGCCTTCAGAGCCTTGCACGAATTTCCGTGACCTACTGGCGAAACCACGTCCTCTGCCATTTCATTTATTAAAAACAAAGAGGATTTCACATTCATTTTGCATTTGCCTTTTCTAAATTGCTTGTTTGTTTACTTCTGACAGCTGTGTGCTATCGATAACAAATCATAAACAAGCAATTCTAACAAACTATTTCTTTGTTAGATTCACATCTAACACAATCACGAAAAATAGCAAACATGATTGCGCAACATGCCCGTTCACCAGCACAATCTAACAAAAATAGTCGATTTTTTGTCATCGATTTATGCTGCTGAACACGCATATGTTTAACAGCGTTGCCGCGTTGCTTAGTGTGGTCATCCAAAAAAGTATGCAACATTTTTTAGGGTGGTAGCGGGGAGGGCTTGGTTCACTTTTTTTGCTCATAACTTGAGAACCGTTCATCCGATCTTTATCATTTCTTCGGCAAATCGATTCATTTTTCCAATTACTAACTATCTCTAGAAGAAACGAATCGTCTATCTTTAAAACTGTAGGAGATATAACTTTTTTCCGAATTGCGGGGGCGGGAGGGGGCGTGGCCAAAATTTGAAACAAACTTGATCTGCGTGCAGATAAAAGAAGCATTTGTCCCATACATGTCAAACCTCTATCTCTTACCATCTCTGAGATCTAGGTGTTCATACAGACGGACGGACGGACGGACGGACGGACGGACGGACGGACAGACGGACAGGGCTAAATCGACTCGGCTGTTGATGCTGATCAAGAATATATATACTTTATATGGTCGGAAATGATTCCTTCTGCCTGTTACATACATTTGCACGACTTTAGTATACCCTTTTTACTCTACGAGTAACGGGTATAAAAATAGACCACAATATACAGAATGCTTTGGAGAAACTCAATTGATTTTTCGAACTTGAAACTTTTGGTGATTGACAATATAATGCTTACTGTGGATGTCAACTACCTAGTTTCGATCTTCAGATTATCGACTAATTGCTTTAACTTTCGTAAGTAACACAAAAAATAATACAATAAAATGGTTGTGTTCTCTAAGTTTGGAACATATGTTCCACATACATAGGTAGTTTTGATTCTTGGTCCGTATTTGCAATCTATAATATAATCATCTAGGTGGGCCCGAAATTTGAATTTGGAAGCAGTCCAATTACAGCAACAGAAAAACCACCATTATTAGCTAGGCACGAATCGACAATCGAGACGAACACTACGTATTTTCCTTTTCAATCCCTTGTTATATAAATATTTACACAATATGTGCCTACATCGCCCCTAGGAGAAGCATAGGGCAAAAACTAAGTTCCTCCAACAATTCCTGTCTGTAGCCTGGTGTTTTACTTTGCTCCAACTTGTTCGGGTTTCTGCATGTATTGTGCGCATCCAAGTCTGCCGGGGATGATCATTCTGCCGGCTGCCTTGTGGTTCCATTTCCGTCCCTTTATCTCTATTATAATGGGTTCATTTCAAGTGTACTCAAGAAGATCTTCATTTGTAATGCGTGTAAATATACACGTTTTGTAAGCGTTCAAAGATAAGCAAAATGCTTATAAAACGCTGCCGTGACATTTATAAAACGCATTAGAGTAAGCGTTTTATAAACGAAACTCACCAATCTTTATAAGCCTTAAAAAACGATTGCAAAACGAGTTTTATAACTTATTTTTATATGCTTTCTACAAGATTTGTAAATACAGTTACAAAACACGTATTGTTAGTGAATAATAATGCTTTGTAAACATTTATTTTGGGAGTATTCTGTATGGTTAGTTTTATTATTTATACATTAAAATTAAATTAGCGTTTTCCTTGCTTTTAAGGTAAATACAAAGTCCTCTTCCTTGCCTCCATTTTCGCAAGAGAAAGTTTCTGCAAAAGAATTCAAATATATGTGTAAATAGTTGACTTTAAACTCCAAGAAACCATTGTTACTTACGATGAATGGCAGTGGTTACAGTGGAGGCTCGAATGCATGTCTTGTCCGCTGTAAATTTCCTTGCACTTGATGTTGACAATCGCATATAATCTGCTTTCTAAATTATTTCCTAATATAGTTGCCGCTGACGCACGAAATTTCTCGTTCGCCGAAACAACATGCGCAAAACGCTTACCACAGCAAGTGTTTTGTAAATGTCGTAGGCTGTTATACGACAGCGCTTGCAAATGCAATCTTACTTTAATCTTGGTTTGCAAACCGCTTGCTAAAGTGCACGCACACATGCAGCTGAAAGATAAACTGACGTCAGAACTTATGGCTGGTCTGGACAAATAACCACACTCCGTGCACGACAGTGTGCACAACATTGTCAATATTATGCTACCCTCCGGGATACCCGGTTATGGAGAGAGCTCCATATGGGCTCCCTCTTGCCTGTATCAAATGCTCGCACAACATCCACAAACAGTAGAGAAAGTGGAACGGGCCATAGCATAATTGAACAATTTGGCGCAGAGTCTACAAATCCACATTTTAAAACAAGTTCAAAAAAGACATGAGATATTAATCATATTTTTCAACCACTGTGCTGGGCTTTTGGTCTTTCGTCGGTTTCAACGCATTTAAATTTTTGCTACTCTTTTAACGACTGCACTTGAGCCTCAACTCAACGACTCGCCAAAGGCGTTGCCAACGCCTTCTGCTGCAGACGATGACAAGGACGACAACGACTTGGACGTGCATGTCACGCCCGAAGACTTTAAGTATCTTTAAGCAGTTCGATGTCTTTTACGGCTCCATCAATGACACCAACAATTACTTTTACCCCACTCTCAGATCGATTTGAAACACATCAGTCAGAAGAATGATAAAGACAACAAAGTGGAGATTGGCATTGATTTGCGGGAATATTATCCGAGTGTGGAATGGGATATATTGGGTGTGCCAGCGGAGAGGCATGAGAAGTATTATCCCTGCTGTGCGGAACCATATCCGGGTGAGTTTCGTGGAGTTTTAAAGCTTCAAATCGCCAGCTAAGCCTTAAAAAGGTGCGAAAGCTCTACCCAAACTCACCCCTTAAATCTGTTTCTCTCCCACACACACTCTCTCTCTCTCTCTCTCTATGCTTTGCTCTCGCTGTCTCTCTTTTATACAGATATCTTCTTCAACATCACCTTGAGACGCAAAACCCTGTTCTACACCGTAAACCTAATCATTCCGTGCGTGGGCATCTCCTATCTATCCGTCTTGGTGTTTTATTTACCCGCCGATTCGGGCGAAAAGATTGCCCTGTGCATCAGCATTTTACTCTCGCAGACCATGTTCTTTCTGCTGATCTCGGAGATTATACCGTCTACTTCTCTGGCCCTGCCACTGCTGGGCAAATATTTACTCTTCACCATGTTGTTGGTGGGCCTGAGTGTGGTGATAACCATCATTATACTCAATATACACTATCGCAAGCCCAGCACGCACAAAATGCGACCCTGGATACGGTCGTTCTTCATCAAGCGCTTACCCAAGCTGCTGCTAATGCGTGTGCCCAAGGATTTGTTGCGGGATCTAGCCGCAAATAAGATCAATTATGGTCTGAAGTTTAGCAAAACGAAATTTGGACAAGCCCTGATGGATGAGATGCAAATGAACTCCGGTGGCTCCAGTCCGGACTCCATACGTCGCATGCAGGGACGTGTGGGTGTAGGTGGATGCAATGGAATGCATGTGACCACGGCCACAAATCGGTAAGTTAAGGGCAGGAAATTTACTTAAAAGGTAAGAATCCAATTTTAAGCGTAGTCCTCCACCAAAGACTTGGCGAAACAAAAAACTTCATACAAAACAAGTAAGACCGTTGCAGTCGAGTAGCCCGACTTCAATATACCCTGTACAATTGACAACGAGAGCGTAAGTTAAAGTCGGCTCTAACCGACTTCGATAAACCCGTTACTCATGAAAAAACATGTTTAACAGTGCTCCTGCTTTCCTTAGGGTGACCATACGCAAAGTATGCAACATTTTTTTTAGGGTGGGTGGGGTGGAAGCGGGGGGGCTTGGTTCGCATTTTTAATCATAACTTCTGAACCGTTCATCCGATTTTTATCATTTCTTCGGCAAATCGATTCATTTTGCTAATTACTAACTATCTCTTAAAAGTACAAATCGTCTATCTTCAAAACTGTGGGAGATATAACGTTTTTTCCAAATTGCGGGGGCGGGAGGGGGCGTGGCCAAAATTTGAAACAAACTTGATCAGCGTACAGATAAAAGAAGCATTTGTCCCATACATGTCAAACCTCTATCTTTTACCATCTCTGAGATCGACGCGTTCATACAGACAGACGGACGGACAGACGGACAGACAGACAGACGGACAGACGGACATGGCTAAATCAACTCGGCTGTTGATGCTGATCAAGAATATATATACTTTATAGGGTCGGAAATGTTTCCTTCTCCCTGTTACATACATTTGCACAACTTCATGATCCCCTTTTACCCATTTTCAATGGGTACAGGGTATAAAAACTCGCCAACATTTTTTGCACCAAATCCTCTTCGCGCAAAACGCCTCAATTAAAAAATGTATTTACATATAAAATACTAGATGCGTATTTTCTGTGCTCTTATCGATAGCTGCCCAAATATTTAATTTTATATATTTCAAGAGGTACCGCACATTGTCGATACACAAATCTACGTAATCGGGTGAAATTTTAATAATTTTCCCATCAGTGCACACTGGGCCAGCAGCCCGAAATTTTGGCCAAAAGTCCCAATTTTTGGTTTGGGAAACTGGATAAAACGAAGGTCGGCAATGATTTTGAATACATATAGCTATTTTCTGGCAAAATTTGGAACCGTTTTACAGAATAGTTTTTGAATGTCAGCCGTTCAAAGTTGATTTCTCTTGCAAAAAATAAAAAAAAAAAAGTCAAAGTTGTAAAAGCAACAGCTTCCGCAATTTGATTTCTTATTTTCGACTTCGCACTAGATTGCCATAAAAAATTATTAAGAAGATTCCATTCGAAAGCGTTTACATAAAAAATTGAAAAAATCTAAAATTTTGTGCCTTTTTTACATTTGGCCTCTTTGTGTTAACAGTACCCAAAGGTACCTCTCTTAATTTTTGCAATCAAATTGCTTATTATTTTCTTTGAATAATGTACAATAGCTGTAGGTATGCGCTTTTGCGCGGTTTGGCTTTGAATTTTTAAATTATCGCATTTAAAACTATATTCCCATTTGAAATCAAGAATGTTCTGTTTAAAAGTCAGCCTAGAAGTATGCTTTTTTCTCAACTTCGGAAAAAACACATGGACTCTGAGGTAAACTATTTTCATACTAAGCCAATTTGAATGTGTTAAAATGTGTAGCATACTCTTAGAAGCCCTGGAGGTAAATTGTAATTTGTTAAAAAAATTAGATTTTTAATTAATTAAATTTTTATTTTTATTTTTTTTTTTCAAGTATTGAATCTTAAGAGGAGGTAAAATAGGTGGAAAAATCGGTGAGGGTAGTCAGATTGACTAAAAGTTCTCGACAGGGTGGGCAGTCAAGTTCAAAAACTGCTTGTTTCAATATCTCATAAACCATTGGACATATCAAGATATATTAATTTTTTTAGTTATCTGGTACTTATATACTTCTATGCAGGAATTGGGTTAAATCCAATTACTTGTGTTTTTTCTATAATTAAAAAACGAAAAAGTTGAAATATTTTTCGACTTTGATTTAGATTATCAATATCGTATAAATTTTTTTTGTTGCTTTAAAAATTATGTGCGTTAAGTTCAATCTTTTAAGATCATTTCGTCGAAAATTTCAGCTTCCCAGCTAGGCTGGTAAAAATGCCAGAGTTTTGGCCAAAAAATGAGAATCCTGGCCCACAGTGCAGTGATTGAGCGCAATTTTCAAAACAAGTTACAAAACACCGTAATGCTTTAACCAAATTTTCTGTCATATCTGCAGCTGTGGGCCGTGAAAAATGCATATTAATTGATTGTCAAACTTATAATTTAAAATTAAACCAAATTCAACGCTCTTGGCAATGTGACCATATCACATGCATACATCTTACAATCTGGTCACACTGTCCCAAAACAAAAGAATTGTCACATTTGGTATTTTTGTTTTGACAATTCCTGTGTTAAGGCGTATACTAAGCTTTAACAGTGAAACTGAAGCAACGAATTGCAAAGTGTAAAAGAATCGCAAAAAATTTTTCTGGATTGCTACTTTCAAAGTCAGTCGCTTAGAAGTCAAACCCATCTATACCTTTTTTATTGGAGCTTATTTCAAGGGAACATTTTGTCGCTATTTCAATTAATGAATGCGCCAATTTAAAAATATTAAGAAGCAATGATTTTCCCGGTATCCGTGCCACAAATGCCCAAATTTTTAATCAGCCTACATGAGACAACCATTCGCATAAAAACCACCTAGGTGCAAAAACAAGGTATATTTTGACTTGAGCAAAAGAGGAACATGAGAAAACGGCTATAAGTATCCGTTATACGCATTTTCACTCCGGGGGACTTTGGAAAATCCCACTTCAAATTATTTCGTATTTTATACTTATAAACCGAGTTTCAAATCAATCGGATGAAAAATATGATTTTCCTACATTGATAAATCACATTTCAAATTTTTTCGTCATTTGTCCTTACAAACCGAGTTTCAACCCAAAAGGATAATAAATAGATTTTTTATGCAGAGTTTTATTAAAGTATATTTTCCAACATCGGAAAATCGCATTTCAAATAATTTCGTATTCTACCCTTACAAACCGAGTTTAAAGCTGACCGGGTGAAAAATAGTTTTCTGCATGCAGAATTTTCCGGCCATTTTCCTCGTGGGCGAATTTTCCAAAATCTGGAAAACACGTGTCGAATTATTTCGCGTACTATGTTTACAAACCAAGTTTCAAGTCAATCGGATAAAAAAATAACATTTTTTCCATACAAACTTTACTGACTTTTCCTGGTGGAATTTTCCAAATCCCCGTTTTAGTACGCACTTTCACCACTAATGGAAGGTCCTGTCCAAATTACAGCCGTCCAATCCAGTCATATTATGACAGTCAGTCAGTCAGGATACTCTCTTTTAGAGATATAGAAATTAGCCGAATGTATATCAAGGCTTATGTCTAGAGAGCAAACAGTTTTTCAGTTGCTGGTCAGCGTTCGGTGATGTAGGTCAACTCTGCTTTGAGGCGTTATATCATGTAGCGAAAAACCTCTGTACAATTGATTGGAAAGTCGATGACAATTTATGATTCACTTATCCTTTCCCTTCTTATTTAAAACGAGAGCGTAAGTTAAAGTCGGCCCTAACCGACTTCGATATACCCGTTACTCATGAAAAAACATGTTTAACAGCGTTGCCGCGTTGCTTAGTGTGACTATCCAAAAAGTATGCAACATTTTTTTAGGGTGGTAGCGGGGAGGGCTTGGTTCACTTTTTTTGCTTATAACTTGAGAACCGTTTATCCGATCTTTATCATTTCTTCGGCAAATCGATGCATTTTGCTAATTACTAACTATCTCTAGAAGGTACGAATCGTCTATCTTTAAAACTGTAGGAGATATAACTTTTTTCCAAATTGCGGGGGGCGGGAGGGGGCGTGGCCAAAATTTGAAACAAACTTGATCTGCGTGCAGATAAAAGAAGCATTTGTCCCATACATGTCAAACCTCTATCTCTTACCATCTCTGAGATCTAGGTGTTCATACAGACGGACGGACGGACGGACGGACGGACGGACGGACGGACGGACGGACGGACGGACGGACGGACGGACAGACGGACAAGGCAAAATCGACTCGGCTGTTGATGCTGATCAAGAATATATATACTTTATATGGTCGGAAATGATTCCTTCTGCCTGTTACATACATTTGCACGACTTTAGTATACCCTTTTTACTCTACGAGTAACGGGTATAAATAGTGATTGCTTTTATTTAAACGTAGCGCTGAGTGGACGAAACGACAAATTTTTCGGAATTAAATTAATATCTTCCCAAGTAGATGAGATAATCCCAAAAAATTAGAAACTATGAAACAATGTTATTCTGAGACTGAACTTTCGTTAAATGAAACTGAATCAAATTTAATTCCTTCTCGAGGACCTGAATGGAACTTCAGTTAGTGAAGAAATTAAAGGCTCCGAAGTAAGAAGCACTCCTCCATTATAATAGCTCTTGAAGTTTTGCGACTGTAAGTCAATCGAAAATTGCGACGGTTCTTATTCATCCAGCATCCAGGACTTCTTCCGACAGCAAGCCAATTGGTAGTCCCACTTTGATTATTATGTTAGCTCGTGGTATTCAAATGTTGTAAACAGAACTCGGCATGTAAAACCCTGATTATTCATTCACGAACATTTTCGCTGTTTCGAACCGACTAAGCTCTGTCGACTAACTTCAGCGGAATAATCTGCAATCTATCTGCCATGTTCCGGTTTCCACTAAAGTGAATTCGAATTTTTTTACATGTTTTCTTCTCTATTCAACAATCAAAGAAATCCGTATCAAACCTACTGTTTCTACTTACTCTTTCACGACTGATTCAAGTCAAAACGTTTTAATCTGATTAACCAAATCAATTTTATGCAACAGCACATTTAACGAATTCGACAATTTTTGTCGAAAGTGAAAACCGGAACAGGCCTGTTTGTATACACACATATTGCTAGGATGTTTTGTTTAAATGTTATCATTTTAACCTGTGTCATCGGCTTGCATTAACTTGTTAGAGTGCTTTGTAGGTTCTCCATCAATGAAAATACTCAAGGCTCCATCTACCGACACCAAAATTGCAACTGAAAATAAATCATATTAGAACTTGCAGGTTCTTGCAGTCATCTTACATTTACTTTTAGAAAACACAACATCTGCGTTAGGAAAGTTCACTTTGGGTCATATTATCACATTGGACATTAAAAAATGGTACTAGAACTGCTCATTACAACAAAACACAAAACAAAAATACATTTTTAATAGTATTTACTAATATCAGACTCCAAATAATCGCACTTCAACGATTAGAAGTGGCACAACACAGTAGCTCTGCAGTTATGAAAACATGGATACACTTTCACTTGCTATTGACAAACGCTGCTTTAAGCCAAGGGTCGGCAATGTGAGCAGAGATATCGGCACATTTGAGCCGCTGCAATAAAATTTGTGATTCAGCAGTCCAAGAAATAGGAGAACCCTCTAAAATCTCTCTTCCCGGTTTCTGAGTGTCGCTATTAACTGTCCATTATACAATTGTAACAGTTAAGCCTGTTTAGCCAATGAGTTGCCGTCAACTTATAACGAGAAGGAAATATTATGAAATTTTATGAGCCCAAATGTTCTTGACTTGATGAAAAAAAAAGATCGCATTAGAATGGATATTCGAAATATCCATTTTAAGATCCATTTGTTTAAATATCCTTTTCACATTTTTCAGCTCCTTTGGATGAAGAAAATAGATCACTGAAATATTTTTTTCTGATATATCCTTTTTAAGGGAAAATAAATCGACTTCGAAAATATCCAATGGATCCTAAAAAAGGATAGTTAACTATCCAGTCGAAATGGATACTGAAAATTTCCTGAGGATCATCAAAAACTATTCTTTTTTTTCTCAATGTAGCTGAGAGCTTTTGCTGAAAACTCATCATGAGTCGGCTTACCGTCAGTATCAGCTCGTCGAGCAGCTGCTGAAGTGCGCTTTCGGCTCTATAATTACGTTTTGTGCCGACCACTCAAGTAAACGGGTATTTTCTCAGTTGCCAGTAGCAGCTTCTCTGCTCGCATTGCCGACCCCTGTTTATAAATCCTTAAAAAGATGCCTTCTGTTTTCCCGTATTGAAGGTTAAGTCAGCCTTGCTAAAGTTTCAACTATTGGGCATTAAATTTTCTAGTATTTAATAGATAAAATTATTTGGAAATTTTACTCCTAAAATCGTACTAGAAATGAGTGTGATGTAATTTATTTTAGTAGTTTTTACTTAGCAGAACTAAAAGTACGTAAGATTTTATTTTTGTATCTTGTATATACATACGAAAAAGTTTTAACTCTTGATCTTGAGAACAAGCTATTCTGCTGAATGGCTATAAATCACTTTTCCAGCAACTCTCGTACTCATCCATACTTTTCTTTTTGTTTTACCAATTTCTGTGGCTCTTTACAGATTCAGCGGCCTGGTGGGCGCTTTGGGCGGCGGCCTGAGCACTTTGAGTGGCTACAATGGCCTGCCTTCGGTGCTTTCCGGCCTGGACGACTCTTTGAGCGATGTGGCGGCACGCAAAAAATATCCATTTGAACTGGAGAAGGCCATACACAATGTCATGTTCATACAGCATCACATGCAACGTCAGGATGAGTTCAATGCGGTGAGTCCGAGCTGATGGAAATTTTAATTGAAAATTCCGTTTGAAGAAAAACCACAGAAATCGCTATGAGCCACTGACTGGATATTTATAGAAAAGTCTGATCCTCTAGTTTTCGTTATTTAAGATATATGTATATGTTTTTCTGTACCACACAAAGCAAATCCAGTTTTAATTGCTTTTGCTCAATTGACTGGCCATCGTTGGCTACTCCTTCTCCCCTTCGCTGCGCTTCATCAGACGAACGTTTCAATCAAACCCAAAATGCTCTTTGTTGTGTGATTTGCGGCATTAGCTTGGGTTTTGTTTGGTTTCTCTTTTTTTGTATTTTCTCTACTTTTTGATTGATAACTAAACTGAGCCCGGGCATAAGTAGATTAAGGGCCAAACGCTTAATGAAAGTCCAATCGCTCAAAGTGCACAAATTACTCAAGTGCTTTATTTTTCTTTTAATTGCAGGAAGATCAAGATTGGGGCTTTGTGGCCATGGTCATGGATCGTCTATTCCTGTGGCTCTTTATGACGGCTTCGTTGGTGGGCACATTTGTGATTTTGGGCGAAGCTCCTTCCCTCTATGATGACACCAAGGCCATTGATGTTCAACTGTCCGATGTGGCCAAGCAAATCTACAA
Source organism: Lordiphosa stackelbergi (assembly GCA_018904235.1). Classification (NCBI taxonomy): domain Eukaryota; kingdom Metazoa; phylum Arthropoda; class Insecta; order Diptera; family Drosophilidae; genus Lordiphosa; species Lordiphosa stackelbergi. The sequence goes on from JAEIFU010002991.1 coordinate 17,005, forward strand.
TCTTACCGAGAAGAAGAATTAAATTCCTCAACCAAAAATCATTAAATTAAATAAGAAAAACCCACAGTTTAAAGAAATTAAATAAAAAATTACTAAAATTCAATGCGTTCTTGTGTTTTACCAAAGCAATAAGCAAGTACCGAGCCCAGGCATGTCAGAAATATATTTTTCATCTAAAAGCTGGCAAAATTAACCTTTGCTGGCAACGGAAACCAACTCATGTGGAAGACGACAATGTGCAAGGCAAGTAGCATACTTACGTTTGTTCACTCTCAGAAAGAACGAGCACCAAGGCTAGGATAAAAGCAGCTAATTAAAATGTGCTTAATATATAACAAAATAAATTTGTTAAGTAAAAGTATACGGGAACGCAAATCGGCTCTGTACCGAACCGAACAACTTATTCGAAGCTAAAACAAAATAAACTAGTGAAGTTTGGATGAGTTTAATGCAGGTTTAAAAATAAATAGTTTCGACTTAACAGTTACTTCAAAACCTAAGACTAAATAATTAAATTGTTCAGATGTTTGTAATGCATTGAAGGAAGCATCTCCGACCACATAAAATATAAATATTCTTGATCAGCATGATAAGCTGAGTTGATTAAGCTTTGTCCGTCCGTCTGTCTGTTTTCACGCAAACTAAGCCCTCAGTTTAAACGTAATCTTTATTTTATTATTGAACATTTTTATTTTAAAATTATGAAATAGTAGTTAATTATTTTTGTTATTTTATTACTTACGAATATCCTCTTATGCCCTAGTTGTATCGGCCTTGCAAAGACTTAAACATTGGTAGATTTTTATACGCTGTACCAAAGGTACACCGAGTAAATTGAGTTTGCGCAAGAGTATTTAATAGGGAGAAGAAATCATTTCCACATTTCCCCCTGCAAACAGACCGTTATTTTTGTATGAGACATAAAGTCTTTAATTGCAGGCGTCAGATCCATTACGATTTGCCCCCCCCACGAGGATTCTAAAAAGTTGTAATTAGCTTACGAGAAATGATGAAGATCGTATGTTCGGTTCTCAAGTTATGACCAAAAAAGACCAAAAACATTACCCACAACCTAAACCACCCACAACCCACGCCGCATTTCATTCAACATTACCGACTTTCTCCCTTTTTTTTTTATTCGTATACACTAGAGAGCTGCACGAGTAAGTAAAAAAAAAATATTTTTTTATTCCCAGTAGATTACAAATGAGTATGATCATGGTGAAACTATAATAAGGTGTTCTATTCCGCATTCCTGCTCTCTTTTGAAGTGCTTATTTTTGTCAGTAAATTCTGAGGTGGGCCGTTATTCTGCCCAGAAATTTGATTATTATTTTATTTTTTTATTTCGTATTTCTTTATTTGTGTTTGTTTAGAAAATGTCTAAGCAATATTGTCATTTATGTCGCGCCGTAACACCTGCTCTCTGCCTCTTTAAAATTTAGACACTTGCCTCAACCGGAAAGAACACCTTATTATAGTTTCACCATGAGTATGATTACTTTTAATAAAATTAGGCAAAGTGACATCGTAGCATCGTCTGATTTATTCTTCAATGTTTTATTCGGTTATATAGGCTTTGCTTTCTGAGTTTTGTTTTTCTCGTTCGTTTTAAACAATCAGTTTCTTTAAAATCCATTTTATTGTTCAAGGCGTACGGTGCGAGTCGTGTTTGCGTGTCTTGAGAAATTTTCTATTGTAAATTATCATAATCAATGACCGCAATGGATATAGTGAATAAAATAAAATCAGGTGGGTAGTAGACAAAATTGAAGTATTTTAATAAATATGCGCATTTTATGCATCCCAGCATCCAGCGCGTCCAGCGAAAGATGTTTCACTTCGGCAAACCGAGTATTGGAAGACGGCAGGACCAAAGACCAATATAATCTCTAAGATGCAGAACGGCCATATATTGGTTTTGCACTATGCAGCTATTTTTTTGGTGGCGACGAAAATCGCGCTCTCTCCGATCAATTTCAAGAGTACCAAAAGCCAGTTGAAAAGCCAGCCCCGAAAAATCGTGTGCAAAAAAATCGTATGGCGTTACTTATCTTCATAGTCTAATGTCTTTGGCAGGACCCACTTAAAAGGCGAAAATGTGGATGCCATATTATTCCTACATTCTCATGAAAACGACTCTACTTAAAGGCACTGCAAAACATTATACAGATTACACGACTCATAATAATTAAAATACTTGCCTCACTACGATTAAATTTGTAAGACGATGCTACGAGTATTATTCGGAAAATACTCACGAGTAGTAATGAAAAATACTCGTAATCATACAAACGATTACTTGATTACCCACTCCGCATCGTTGTACTCAAAAATGAGTACTTTTTACCTGTAATCATACAATGCCGGAATCACTCGTGCAGCTCTCTAGTATACACATAAAAAAAGTCATAGTTTGATTTTACCGGTCCAAGGTCAGCGATTTATTGTAACAGAAATGAAAATTGATTACAACATTTGAAATATCAATCATATTTCCGAATTGCTGTTTCGAGAATTACCGCAAGTCTCTCATCAGCAGACTTGTTGCTGTTCACGCTGCAAAAACCGCAAGCCTCTTATGTGAACTACAACACAGAAAAAAAGTCGAGATATTTTCAATCTTTTTAATCTAAGAATAAGCCGGCATGAGCTTGAAAATTCAATCTCGGCTTTGAGGTTGTACAAACCAAAATATTTGGGAGGATAAAGCCATTTTACATGTATTTTAAAATACAAAAAAAAAAGATAAAAAAGAGTAAATTGATGGGGGGAGGGGATAAAACCCAAACACCTAATACCCCACATTTTAATTGGGTGAAGGGGGTTAGGTAAGGGAGATGAACCCCCCCCCAAAAATTTTTTTGGAGGTTGAGACGAAAAGGAAAGAAGGGATAAACCCAAATATTTGGGGGAGATCGAAATAAAATCGGACATAATGCCCAAAAAATTTTTTGGCCATTACGCCCAAATTTTTAAAATCTAAATTTAAGTCAGTAGAATTAGTAGTAGTAGTGGCATATCTAACCGTATACGGCTCTGTATAAAGATATTATGTTTTTTTATTTTGCTTAAATTTTATTTTTTGAGATTTTAAGCATAGAAAGATTTTTAGTTGGAAAAGTCTCATTATATATTATTATCACTATTTTTAAAGAGCAGCATTAAACTGTCAATAAAATGTGCTTGAAATTGTTTTAATAGAATAAGGTAGGTTGTTCCAAAGCTACATGGCATTGTAATAAAAATGTTTAGAGCTTTCCTGTTTGCATCTTCAGGACACCAAGTTTTTGACGATGCAAAATTTAGCAAATCAAATAAATATGAAGTTCCTTATTAAATATTATTTTTGCAAAGTTTAAATATTTTACCGTGAATCCAGTTGTCTATTTAAACTTAACCTTTGGATTAAGTAGGTGGTTTTTGTGTATTGTAACATGGTCAGTTAGACCGAGATTATATACGTACCTAGATATGTTATTAAATGCTACTTTTATTTTATTCTAACTAGTCATATCACTGTTCGTAAATATATCTATCCCATATGACAGTGTTGAAATAAGGAAAGCTTTCAGATACCTAAATTTAGAAGGCAGAAGTGTTTAGTGTGGTCGAGTGCCCCGACAGCAAAATACCCTGAACCAAGTAATGTGGTTCCTATGGCTTTGAATTACTTTTATTTTAAAATTTATTTGAATAAATGGGGAGGCGCACTTGCTTATCTTCGGTGTTTTTGCTCGGATCTTATTATGGTATACAGAATAGATAGATATTGGGCCAAGCTAAATACATATTAAGTCACTATGTTCAAACTTAAAAACTGTGGCCCTGACAGTTTTTCGCGGATAGAAGGAGAAAAAGGAGGAGTTTGCCAAATCTGAAGCGAACTTAATTTGGGTACGGTATCAACAACAGTAATATACGTTTAATTTTTCACTCTTACAAACAATAATTTGAAATTTCACAGTCTCTGTTATCACAAGAACTTAAATCATACAGGCCTGTTCCTGTTCCATACAGGGAATCCTTGATCTAGTAACCACAGACTTCCTTTACACCTTTCATTTAAATTTGTAAAAGTAAGCTGGCCAATTCAAACGTTTATGCGAAAACCGAAGTGGAATTGAGATCAGAACTGATAATTTTTTTCTAATCATGTAAAAGATCTAGTTTTTATAAGTCCCTGCTGAAAGCGATCATCTTTAAAGATATCTATTGTTTTTGTTTTCTAATGAATGATGTTTTTTTATACCCTTGGAAAGGGTATTATAATTTTGCCCAGAAGTTTGCAACGCATAGAAGGAATCATCTCCGACCACATAAAGTATATATATTCTTGATCAGCATGACGAGCTGAGTCGATATAGCCATGTCTGTCTGTCCGTCTGTCCGTCCGTCTGTTTCTGTTTCTCGCTATCTCCTCCGTCAGTTTTAAAGCTATCGAACCAAACTTTGCACGAAGTCTTTTTGGTACACGCTGCAAATTTGTCGGAACCGACCGGATCGACAAAGCACAGTGTAGAATTTGTTTATGGAACTTTTTGTTTTAGTTTTTTTCATCTGACTTCTTTAGCTGCCATACAATTTCTCGCAATTTTAGAATTTCGGAAAATATTATACTCCCCAATACAAAAGATCTCAAAAAAAGGTTTAGTATGAGAAATGTTTTTTTTGTTTTAAATATAGCGTATCGCTCTCAAGTCGTTACATCAATATGATACTAACACACAATTTTGAAGTTTGGTCAAAATCGGATGACTATATTATAGCTGCCATAGGAACGATCGGTCGAAAAAATAGTTTTAGTGAGAAAAACTAGTTTGTTTTAATCTGCTAACCTTGTTGAATAAATCGGATGTATGTAAGCCCATATAAACTGCAGAAATATTTCAAGTGTATCAAAACTTCGGTACAGACGAAGTTAGCTTTGCCTTTCTCGTTTTTATATAAAACATTCAAAAGCATATAAAATGTACAATTGTACCTGATTTACTGACAAATTTCCAGTATAAAAGAAGATTGTAAACCTGTCCTGATCCTCTTTAAAATGGGGTCAGTTGGAGTTTTTTGGGTCCATCGAATTGAACTACGAATAGAACGCTTCAAATTTATAACCTCCCGAATCAAGCACCAACTGTTTTAATAAAAGATTTTTCTTAATTAAAGTCTAGATTTTCGTAAAACGATTTGATTTGGAACTAAACTGGGACTTTGTATGTGAAGTGAAAAAAATTTGGTCAGCTACTAGATCATAGAGAATTAAAACTGCACGCATTTAATCTACTAGATCTACCTTAATTTAAGCAGTCAGCTTAAAACCGCTCAACTTTTGTCAGCTAATATAGTTGTAGGCATATTTGTGGTACTCCACGTACATATAAAGGCATGCAGTTTTAATTCGAAATGCAAGCGAACTCCATCGAGTAAAAATAGTTCATAGTACATATATTGACCTCCTGTATACATTTTTTCCCACAATTTTCTTGAATTTTAAAATATTTTTTTATTCGCCCTGAACATTATGAGTAGTTTTCCTTAACGTACTATGCTTTTTTTTTGAGAATGTACATTTCCTGTGAAATCACCAACCACACACAATTACATAAATGTGTCAGTGGATCTAGGCTATTACATATTTCATTTGAAAGATAGAAAAGTTAAATCGGTTTATTGGTTCAGATGTTACGGCAAATTATGTGGGAACTTTTCTTAAAAAAATGGCAAATAGCATATCCCCCTATATCTGGAGAACGACAAGATAGACAAATTTTTAGTCAATTTTTGAACTCAGCATTTCAAAATACTTCAGAATCAGGTATCAAATTCAATGAGAAGACTCTTTATTAAATTTTGTTGACTATTGTTATGTAAGCTGCGATCCACTCAATACTATTTTGTCGGCCGGTCACATCGCCCAAAAATTTTTTTGGGGGTTGTGTCCGATTTTTAAACGGACTTATCGCCCAAAACTAATTTGGGCGATAAGTCCGAAAGAAAACGGACTTATCGCCCAAAATAAAATTTGGGCGATAAGTTTGGTTTTTTTATAAGAAATAAGAGAAGGGGAAGGATATTTTTTAGAAATAAAAAAAAAAAATAAAAATGTTGGTTTGTTAATTTTTTTTGGTTGGTGGGGGTATTTAATGATCAAATTTATCTTACATATCGAGCTTTGGGATTAAGTTGTGCTCGAATTTTTTGTTTAATTCAATCATTCATAATTAAAAGAGAATAAGTCTAGATTTTTAATGTAAAAAATATAAGTTTGTTTAATTCGGTGTTTTTCGCGATAACACTAACTTGGTGGGGGGTGGGGGCGATTCACTAATTTGCTTATAAAAATTAAGAACCGCTCATCCTATTGCTAATGACTAACAATTTCTAGAAGGTTCGAATCATCTATCTACAAAACTGTGGGAGATATGACGTTTTTTCAAAATTGCGGGGGCGGGAGGGGGCGTGGCAAAAACTAAAAATAAACTTGATTTGCCTGAAAGTATAAGAAGCATTTGTCCCATACATGCCAAACCTCTATCACTTACCATCTCTGCGATTTGTTTGTTCACTCGGACGGTCGGACGGACAGACAGACTGACAGACATGGCTATATCGACTCGGCTGTTGATGCTGATCAAGAATATATATACATTATAGGGTCGGAAATGATTCCTTCTCCCTATTACATACTTTTGGTACAGAGTATAAAAATTAAAGTTCAGACATTTTGATTTTAAATGGAAAAATTTTTGAACGAAAATCAAAGATGGAAATTTGTGAATTCACTAATGAAAAATGTTGAATTTACCAACGTTTTTGCTTTGTGCGTACGCTCAAAAAAATGTCGGAAACTCACTCTGAAAGATAGAAATTTGGCTCTTTCAGCTTACCATTTCTAAATATTCCAGATAGCTTTTCTAAAATAAAATAAAAATTTTCCTAACCAGAAATCAAGTACCTTAAATATTAGAAAACTATTTGTTCAATATTTGAATAACTCTCTTTATATTGTTCTGAAAACTAATTTCAGAAAATTTACCCTGTAATAGACACATTTAGGGCAAATCGTGTTTATATTCGCATTAGTTTTGGTGAAGTGCTTTTCGAAAAGTCCGCCCTATTTATCCAAAGAAGCCCTGTTGGGCTTTTTGGACCATTAACACCTATACCTCGTTTAACGACCGCACCGTGGTCGGACTTGTATGGAACTGCGTAATAGTTTAGGTGTTCTCCACAACATAAGTAATTAATCATCACATAATTTAAATACAGACTTAAAACTCTTACTCTTTACTCTTTAACTCTTTAACTTGAATGATGACATCCACCTGAAACTTTGTAGATCAACTTCAGCGAGTGATTCATTTTTCACTAATGTTACCTGTGTTTTTTAGCTTGCAGAACATTATCATTACTGGGTACAAAATTAAATTATTCAGTTAATAAAACGTGGATTCAGTAAGAATTGGGTTTTGTTAAATTGGCATTCATCATAAGTGCTACAACTTCATTAGTATTTGCTTTTTCTTGCATTGCGAGGCTATTTCTATTTTAGCTACTCGTCGTTGATTTGTTCTTGTTGAAGACTCGTTGAAATCGGATTTGGGACACGCCCCACTCTCAATTCATTTGACCTTTCTGCTATTTCTGTCACTGTGAAAGAGAACTTTATATCAAGCCTCTCCAAATGCTTTTGCAGAACAGTCAATTTGATACGATTTTTTGCAGACGGTTAAAGAAAAATTCTCAAACTCTTTTGGATGTGCAATGTCGCCTTCTTTTCACAACTCCAGCTGCATCGAATCAACTATACGCCGACCTCTTTCAGCATAAATGCCCTTAGGTGGCACCACTTTTGAAAAATTAATAAGTACGAAAATTGCATTGAAAATTAGGAATTCAATTTGCCAATTCGAATAAAACAATTTTTATATTAATAATAATAAATTAAGACAACAAACCAATTTGTCATTTACTACACCTGCAACAATAACAAACAAATAAAAGCGCACTTAACAAAACCCAAATACAAATATATTCGGGTCAAAATATTTTGACGCTGGGCAGCTGATTCTGTTTATATTTTAATCTATTATTATAAGCAATTATTAATAATAAATATAAGCATCGGAATCGATAGGCATCACAGCTAAAAGCTTAAGGGAAAGTACAAACAGCACTAAAAACGCTCAAAAAAGGTCATTTATGATTTTGTTTGTTATACCCGTTACTCGTAGAGTAAAAAGGGTATACTAAAGTCGTGCAAATGTATGTAACAGGCAGAAGGAATCATTTCCGACCATATAAAGTATATATATTCTTGATCAGCATCAACAGCCGAGTCGATTTAGCCTTGTCCGTCTGTCCGTCCGTCCGTCTGTATGAACACCTAGATCTCAGAGATGGTAAGACATAGAGGTTTGATATGAATGGGACAAATGCTTCTTTTATCTGCACGCAGATCAAGTTTGTTTCAAATTTTGGCCACGCCCCCTCCCGCCCCCGCAACGTTATATCTCCTACAGTTTTAAAGATTGACGATTTGTACCTACTAGAGATAGGTAGTAATTAGCAAAATGATCGATTTGCCGAAGAAATGATAAAGATCGGATGAACGGTTCTCAAGTTATGAGCAAAAAAGTGAACCAAGCCCCCCCGCCACCACCACTCCCACCCTAAAAAAATGTTGCATACTTTTCGGATGGTCACACTAAGGAACACTGTTAAACTTGTTTTTATGAGTAACGGGTGTATCGAAGTCGGTTAGAGCCGACTTTAACTTACGCTCTCGTTTTATTTAGACGATAAGCCACAATATCATAATTGTTAAATAATTTAATTCAAAGTTAAAGCACGCTCAAATGATATCCATTTTATTAAAAAGTTATTGTAAATTTTATTTGTTAACTTTTTATACCCGTTACTCGAAGAGTTACGAGAGCGTAAGTTAAAGTCGGCTCTAACCGACTTCGATATATTCGTTACTCATGAAAAGAGATGTTTAACAGCGAAATTGGTAAGAAAATTTAAGCTTGAAAATTTACCAAATTTTGTTAAGTACCAAATTTTGTTAAGTTATGATGAGACTTCTGAGTGTTAGACCTGCTAGAGCTAGCAATTCCGCTTTATATGACCATTCCTTGAAAAATTTTTAGTTTTAATGGGATAAACTCAATTTTGGCAATGTTGTGTGTATTAAAAGTGTATTATAATTTTGTATTTTTTTCGAAACACTCATGGTATAGTCTTACACACAGATCTTAATAATATTTACCGTTACTCGTCGTAACTTCTTTTAGTAAATTTCTTTTTAATTAGATCTAACCTTGGGAGTGGCGGCACCTATCAAGTGCGTACCCGCTTAGTTCAGCTGTCTACGGTCCCACTTTTATTCATATATGATTAATGGAGCGAAGAACCATTTGCCACCATGGCACTTGGGGTGAAACGGACTTAAACACTTTTTAACTATTCAAATTAACGGTGCAGCGTCATCATAGAATATATCAAATCCTTTCTTGGTCTAGGTGACTGTTTTAATACTCACACAAACGCACTCAACTTTTAGCACTATTCTATTTTCGTCAAAGTTCACGGGGTTGTCTGCTTTTAATGTCTAATGACCCAGCTTGCTTAAAATTTTAGTGTAGTCTATTAATCGAATAGCTTTAGTTGATTCTCTTTTAACTGTGGTACTGAGCCAAGCGGTCCTTGAAACAGCTAAACACAAAACCTGCTCTCGCATAAATATTTTATTCATTTTAAATGGTGTTCAGCTTTTAAGCATTTATAAATAAATTTTGACAAACAGAAAGCCCAAAAATGGGATTCATTCCGTTGCTAGTTTTCGTTCCGCAGCTGGTTGGATAATCGCCCTTAAAGTATGCTGCAATCAAAAAATGTCTGCAAAACTATTTGCTACAACTGCAAAACTATTTCCATACAAATGTCACAATTTCTATTTGAATTTTTTGTGTTGTTGCCTTTTTCTCCCTGTTTGTGAATGTCATTCAAATTGATGGGACACCCATTGCCATTCCTTCCCTTATATTCCCCTGGCGAGAGAGGCTGTCAATGTCAGTTTTGCCAGCAGCAATTGCAATTTCTTACTTTTGCGAACAAAAGCTGGATATAAAAAAAGGGGTTTCGGTTCGGGCTCAACAAGTCTCTCTTCAGGAGCGCATGTATTTTGCATATATTTGCCACTATCGACAATCACTTTACGCACACGCCACCCACCTACCCATCAACCCATCTACTCATTCATTCATTCATTCATCCATTCGTTCATTTAGTCATTCATTTTGCAGCAGTAGTTCCGCTCCCTTGTCATGTTGACAAGTTCAATATGCTGCCAGCGACCTGACTGACTGACTTTGCCAGCTCGTCGCCATGTGTGCATCATTTTCGCTACTTCCCGTCTACTTTTCACAGTTCAGCGAACGCCTGCTGATGCTTTTGCTCTGTTTATTTCTTATCTCCAATTTAAATTCATATTATTTGTGCTTCACATTTGAAAAATGGAACCAGAAATGTGAACAGAAAGAATCGTACGCACAGAAGCAAAAGCAATGAACAGGTTGGGGCTCCAAGTGGGATTTAAGCGACAATCCGGTATGCGCTGCAATTGTGAAAATATTTTGTTAATGGCAAGAAAAGTCAAAGGTTAAATAAAAATGCAATTTAAAAATATTGCCATATCTCCAAATCGAAAATGTAAAAAAAATTATTTATTAATATTAATATTGTAATCAAGTCTGAAACTTATATTTTGATATTATTTGGATATTTAAATCTGAAATAATATATTTTTTAAATTCTCGTTATTACATTTTGAAAATCCTTTTGAAAAATCCGGCAAATTTGACAAGCCACGTGGAAAATCGCAAAAATTATTGCTTGAAACTTTTCACAAGTAAGTTTTATTTTTAAATATAAAACATAGACTTTTAGATTGGGCTAAGTTACGTTTTCGTCTTGGGTTCAGATTTATATGGAATAGTCATTAAAGTGAACCTCAAAATCGAAGGAAAGTTAACTACGATCAATGGTCTATTGTAGTATAAATAATAAGAGTTATAGAAAATCAAATTGTTTTTTCCACATTTGAATTGGTTCAATGTTCTGCTGAAGTTTCGTTCAGAATTAATCATACGTTTAAAACTAATTGAAAGTATGGTAGAATTGTCAGAATTGGTATTCTTAGGCCAAATTTTTAATAGGACTTAAAATCAAATCAACGCTATTAAGACAATACATTGCGTATGAGTGATGCCGAAAACTGAAAGCAGTCCTCGAGCCAGTAAGATTAATTTTGAACACCCGTGCAGAGGGTATTGGGTCGAACTCTCGAAAGATTAAAAAAAAACTCTTCTGGAATGTCGACCACTTTTCTTAGTAAATCGAAATTTTTTTCAGCAATTTTGGCTAAACTGCTTAACGGAATGTTGTCATCCTGATCCAAAAAAAAACAGATTTTCTAAAGCAATTCTTAAATATTTATGTTAGACGAAACTTTCATGTCCCAAAACTAGTTAAATAAATGATACTTTTCGAATTATGGTGGGTTCTAATTAATGAAGTTATCGAATTCACGAAGTATTTTTACTTGAAATATGGAACGGGCAGGAAAATATATCAAATTATGGGGGTAAGCTGAATTTTTCGAGAGTTCGAAATAGCGCGGGTTAATTCTTTGTCTTTCTGCAAAAGTTCAAATCAATAAAAACCAAACCGAAACTTTTTTCTGATTGAGAATCTTTTAAGGGCATTTTCTACGTTTGCGGCAATTTCGCCAGTATCCATAATGTGTCTTTCATCCTTTAAGCGCGATTATTCATTTATGATTATACCCGTTACTCGTAGAGTAAAAAGGGTATACTAAAGTCGTGCTAATGTATGTACAGGCAGAAGGAATCATTTCCGACATATAAAGTATATATATTTCACCACATCCATAAGGCGACCTGAGTCCTCTGATCAACGAACACGAAATCAGATTGACCACGTTGTGAAAAGCAGTATTCGTAAGCACGTTACTGCCTGGTTGCAGCCAAGGTACGCACGCGGCACAGTGTGGCAAATGCCCTCACGCTCTGGCACACGTCGAAAGCTAAACGTCGAGAAGCTGCAATCACAAGGACACCTGAAGCCTACAAAGCCAAACTCGCCCAACTGCTCAGGGAAACCTCCCATCTTCTTCCGATATAGCGGAACAGTGGAATCGTATATCACACTCCATGAGTACTGCTGCCAAGGAGATACGGGTACTCCGGAGTCCCTCGAAGGCGGGTCTTGGTGGATGAGGAGTGCCGACTTGCTACTGCAGAAAAAGACACAGCCTACAGAAGATCTCTGCAGTCGGGAGCAACGCGGGCTGTTAAGGAGCGATATCGGGAGAAAAAGAAAGAGCGGAAGTTATTCTTTAGAAGGAAAAAAAGAGCGAGCAGGAAAGGCGCATGCGCGAGGAAGTCGAGATGTTATTCGGCATGAGTGAGACTCGAAAATTTTACCAAAAATTAAGCAAAACAGAAGGTTTTAAGCCCGAGTCGCATAATGCAAAGACGAACAGGGAATCTGGTCACCGATCCGCAAGTGGCGCTTAACAAATGGAGAAGCCACTTCTCCAACCCACAGGAGGCGTGAGAGTGATGAAACATGATGCCGCCTCTAGAGAAGTAGCGATGCCACCAATCGACAACTATAGAGATAGACCTCGCCGACCCAACAGGGAAGTCCGCTTAGCCATCAAAGGCTAAAGCAACAATAAATCACCTGGGCGCTGATGAGCTGCCCGCTGAATTGTTCAAGGCTGAGAGGAAGAATTGGTAAGGTGCATGCACCAACCTCTTTGCCGGATATGGGTTGACGAAAGCATGCCCGACGATTGGAATTTAAGTGTTCTATGCCCAATCTTTAAAAAAAAAAGGAGACCCCAGTTTGCGCCAACCAATGCGGGATCAGTCCCCTTCCCATTGCATATCAAGGTTCTGTCGCGCATTATTTGTGGATAACCGTTTATTAACACACTGATTGCCTAATTAGCGTGGCTTTAGACCTGGTCAATCCACCACAGACCAGATATTCACATTACGACAAATCCTGGAGAAGACCCATGACAGAGGCATCAACACACACCATCTATTTGTCGATTATAAATCAGCCCTCGACACGCCGATAAGGTCAAGGTTTTTTAAGCCTTGTCTACCCTTGGAAGCCTTGTCCGTCTTTGGTACATGACGTTGAGAAGTACACAAAGCTCCGTCAAAATAGGAAAGAACCTTTCCGAACCATTTGATACCAAGAGAGGTTTTAGGCAGGGCGATACCTTACTGCGCCGGTGCCCACATGCCAACAGAACGGGCGCCTTTATTTATAAAGATCAAACGTTACTTGCATATGCCGATGATATCGACATCAACGGCAAAACGAACGGGCGGTAAGAAGGCGTTTTCAGAGATTGAGAGGCAGTCAGAACTGATCAGGTTTGGCGGTAAATGAGGACAAGACGAAATATCTTTGTATCCGCTGGACAAAAAGTCCTTTGCGCCTGGACAATTTGTTACAATGGGAGCAATACAACTCTAAAGTTGTGAGGATTTTGCTTCCCTCTTGCAAACCGATGCTTCTACGGGGTTAAGCAGAGCTCAAGAGCAGAGAGACCTCAAGCGAAGAACAAAATTAGCTCCTATACAGTCGCTAATCATCCCAGTCCTGAATACGGCGCAGAAGCATGACAATGACAGCAGTTGGATGAAGCGGCGATTACGTGGCCAGAACGAAAGATTCTTCGAGGATTTATGGACCTTTAAAAGCTGGCGATGTTTTCCGCAGGAGCCCGAAATACCGACGAACTGTATGAGCTCTATGGGGACACCTGTCTGGTCAAGCGCATAGCGTACCAGCGCTGCGCCGTTAGGGACATGTCTTCCAGGATGGACGAAGAAGCTCCAGTAAGGAAAGCTGCATATCTGAAGGCGGCTGACTATGGCGTGCGATATGGGAGACCCGACTAAGATGGACAGACCAGGCGCCCGGGCAGACCTTGCCAAGCTTGGTTTGACCAATTGGACCCAGCTCGCACGTAGCAGAAGCGACTGGCGATACGTTGGCAGCGGCCGAGACCCGTCGAACGGTTGTGATGCGTGTGCATCGGCCAATCAAGAAGAAGAAGATATTCTTGATCAGCATCAACAGCCGAGTCGATTTAACCCTGTCCGTCCGTCCGTCCGTCTGTCTGTATGAACACCTAGATCTCAGAGATGTTAAGAGATAGAGGTTTGACATGTATAAGCTTTATCTGCACGCAGATCAAGCTTGCTTCACCCCGGCCACGCCCTCACGCCCCGCAATTTGAAAAAAAAACGTTATATATCTCGGCGGCTTGAAAGATACCCGATTCGTACATTCTAGAGATAGTTAGTAATTGAAAATGAATAGATTTTTCGAAAAAATGATAAAGATCGGATGAACGGTGCTCAGTTATTAGCAAAAAAGTGAAACTTTCTGCTGTGATGGACCACGGACCTAGCCGTGATTGCGGTGGCGAGGTCCGTTTGCTTACATGAGGTTTAAAGAGTGGCACGAATTTAACAAATTCTGCCACTCTGAACAATACCGCTTGCGGGGCAAACCCAAAACTTGCCGTCACTCAGTAGGACAACCTTTTACGCGCCGGTTTGAGGTGTACCCCCGACACGACCTCTGTGAACATTCTGTGTTATCATACCCGATTCGAGCTCACTTAGGTACGGAATTTGTACCAAACCAGTGTTATTGTTATACTGGAGCAAACAACAACGATGGCAAATGGCAATGCAAAATTTATGTTGGTCGTCATGAGTTGTTGAATAAAGACACGCCGGCCAACAGTACTCAGGTACAAAAGAAATAATGGAGTCCTACTAAAACTATAAAGCCAAAGCACTCAATCAAACTCAAAAAAATACTATCGTCGGATTTCTGTAAGAGAAGATCGATATCCCAGCTCGGTCTAAGGAACCAAGAAACCCATGATACTCAAAAACAAAAAAAAATTTTTGAAAAGATGCTAATGTTCGGGAAATGACTTGCTCCTCCTCGATTCAACATTCAAAATTAGAAATGTTTGTCCAAAAATCCGACCACTTGTTGAGTGTCCAAACGGGCTTAAGACGGGCAAAAAGGCGATTGATCCCCAAGAATATTATGGAAAATGAAAACATTAAAAAAAAACTTTTCTTTCTTCTTCTACGCAACGTAATCCAGACATTAGCCCTTTGTTCTGGGTCAAGCTCCACTAACTGTTGAAATTTCTTTAGGTTAGATCTGTCGCCGCTTCGAAACCAGAGAAAATTCGGGAATATTCGGAAAAGAACTGTTTATAATCAAACATTTATTTTGAACTCAAATATGCATGGACGTACAAAAAAAAAAAAAAAAAAAGGAATCGAAAGGATATCGAGAGACCAGGATTGTAACACCAGGGGTCTATATGGAAGTCTAAATGACTCCAGCGATGCACCAGGAACATCCCAAAGGCAAGACGCATATATTGTAGTAGTGTCAAAAACAACAGATTCTACTCGGAGGTCAATCACAAAAAAACAAAAAAAATATAATGTCGGGATCGGGGTCGAGCGAAGCAAATTTTCTCCGAGACAACATATATAGGACGAATATCTGCCGAGATCGTAACACCAATCGCTTCCATGTCACAGTGTTTTAGACACCATGCAAAAATTTAACCTTATCTGTCCTAGCCAGTATGGAGTTAGTCTGCAAAGCCTCAAAAAATTATATAAAAAGATCGAAGTTGGGATGTAGGTTT
This sequence comes from Lordiphosa stackelbergi, assembly GCA_018904235.1. Classification (NCBI taxonomy): domain Eukaryota; kingdom Metazoa; phylum Arthropoda; class Insecta; order Diptera; family Drosophilidae; genus Lordiphosa; species Lordiphosa stackelbergi. The sequence goes on from JAEIFU010002991.1 coordinate 32,810, forward strand.
AAACAGACATCAAAAGTGACAAAAAATCAATTTACAAAAAAATTCAAATGAAGAAATGGTGGAGTTGGGGCGATGGTTACTCAAAATAAGTGTAAATCATTCACAACAAAAAGGAACAAAAAGAATTGAAGAAATGATGGAGTTGGGAGAGTAATGGTTTAATGAGTAATGGTTGTTGGTTTACCGAAAACACAGAAAATAAAAAAGACTAGAGTGCATATCCTTTCAAAATGTGGGACACCTGAAATCAAGAAAATTTCTTGTGAAACAAAAACCTTTAAAAGCATATGGGGAACCTCGGACCTGAAATTTTTTTCTCAATGTATATAAGGTGTTTTTGGATTATAAGCAATGTATATTAGTATGTAATTATGCACTAATCAGTATAAGCTCTACGAGTAAAAACGTAAAAGAATAAAGAGAATAATAATTGGGATGGTGTTGAGGTGTTGGTTTGGGGAAAATTGTAAGGCAAATACCAGGTTCTGTCCAATTTTACGCCTCAAAAGAAACACCTGCTGGAACATCAACACCCAGGAGCTCTGATCGCTTGTTTCATTGAGGTCCAGTAGATACCCTAACTTGAGCCACCAAGGGAACCCTCCGTTGTTAATTATTCTTATTTATTTATTTTTCACTATTATAGTATGATTTTTCTATTACCCTTCTTGACGAGAGTTCCGCTTGACGGCTCTTACTGTCCAAATTCCCACCCCCTCCTGTCTTGAAGCTTCTTAGGGCTCGAACCTCTCAGCTCAGCCTGGCACATACCTAGCTGGCGGCGGCGTCGGCCTAAGTCGTCTTCCCTGTCACCCCCCTTTGTCATGTTTTGGAGCCTGACGAAGAGAACCTCTCAGATCGAGCCTGGCATGTACCCCTAGCTCGGCGGCGGCAATCGACCTCATCAGGCCCACCTGTCCTTCCCTCTCTATAAACTTTTGTAGCTTGCCGCTGACCAACCTTGTTCGGTGCCAATTTTGTTGCGCCGACAAGTCTCTTTTGTTCCCACCACCCCCTTTGGACTCGAACCTTCAGCTCAGCCTGGCATTTAGACCTAACGCCGCGGCGTCGCGAAAAGGGTTTTCCAAAAAAAAAATAAAATTTACGTTACAAAAAACAAAAGTCGGTTGTATGGGTTGGTCAACAAAGGTAAGATTACTCATTATTGCACTTCCCTTAACTTATCAAGCTCGAGCCTGGATACGTGCATCGGGTATATGGCGGAAAAATCTTTGTCGACAACTGGAAGGAAAACGGAATCAACAATTCGTTTCGAAAAATTGGGAACCGCCAAAACTAGGATAATATGTCAAGACATTGGGAGCCAGGTTGAGGGGACCAATGCCCATTCCATGTTGAATACTTGGCTCTCAACCGATATTCTCAATTCCACACTGCTGTTAAAAATATTGAAAACTCTGTTAGCAATTGTTACGCCAATTGTCCTACGGACCTCGGGAGACCACCACCCACCTTCCGACACGGTGGTAGTGCCGGGCCTGAGCTCGCCGTATGGGGAGGGGTACTTGGTGTTCGGCTCCCCGGAGGAGTATATCAATAAATTTCGAAGGCTGTGAAAAAAAGAAATATACTGTCGATTCGTCCGTCAATCTGTCGTCCTATCTAAGCGAAACCAAAATGGAAGTTAGGTTGATCCAAAAATGGATCGCTGATGTGGCCT
>JAEIFU010002992.1:0-34487 GCA_018904235.1 Lordiphosa stackelbergi
GTGTTATCAAAAGCAGCAGCCGGCGGATTAAATGCTGTAACTCAATCCACAAAACTGGTCAGAAACATAAACCTTAAACATTTTTAATAAACGGAAACCGCATCATTTTGGTAAGAAGAAAGTTCCACTTCTTACCAAATGGTTCTCGCTGCTACAAATGAAATTTCATGCGCTTTTGTTGTTGCTATCAAAAGTCTGAACAGCCATTTGCTTCATGTTCAATCGCCAAGTGCGAGCCGTAAGTACAAATTAGGACTTAGGTCCCTGTCCCCAGCTACCAACCCCCCACCCCCTGCCAGCAGAGAGAGAGGAGAGCGAGAGAGGGGGAACATAAAGTAATAAATGCCCGATAGCCCTTTATCAATAGTTCCTTTTGTTGTTATTGCTAACATTTCTAATTGGCGACGGCTACAACGATTGCGGGCGTCGCACGGTACACACCTCCGCTTATCATTTCCCCCTTTCCCCCCCTGTTTTTTTTTTTTGCTTTTAAAGCATGACACGACAGTTGATTAAGAACTTTTACCTAGTTAGAGACAGAGTTAAGTCCATTTTTGTTATACGTTTATACTAAAGGTACAAAGGAAGAATTTATGCAGCAGTTTAGTTCAGCGAAGGGTCCTCATCCGCAATTTGCGTAAAGCTCATCTTCTCTTCTTCTTTATTGGCCATCACAACCGTTTGACGGTCTCGGCCTCTGCTCTCCAGTCGCTTCTGTTCTTTTGCAAGCTGGCACCAGTTGGTCACACAAAGCTTGGCAACGGCGTTCATGTTCAGAGGACTCCTCCTTCTCTGCACAGTATCTGCAAGTTGGGTGTTTGTTATTCCCAACTTATATATGTGGCTCCGCTCTGCAGTGACCCGTATAGATCCTTGTTGAATTAACTTTTGGAACCTTTGGAGGTTGTGGTTCACTATTCATGCTTTAGCTTGTCTTATCTCGCTGGTGTTTACCCATGAGGCTGTTTTAAGCGTATTCTCTTCCTTTCTTAGAAGCTCTTTATTGTGTGTTGGCCGCATGGGCCATTGCGGTGGCTGCACCTTGCGTGCCAGTTCATCGGCCAATTCTTCCGGGGATGTTGTTGTGTCCCGGTATCCATCGTAGGGTCAGGTTGTTCCTTTTGCCTAGTTGGTCCAGTTTGTTCTTTGTCTCTAAGACTAGCTTATGGGTGAAATTATTACTGCTGAGCTTTGCGCTGCTTGGCTATCGGAGAGGATAGCTATTTCTCTGTTATGGTAGTTCTTTTCCATTCGGTCTGCACACGGGGATGGCACAAACTTCAGCTTGAAATATGCTTGTGAATTCTCCCATTGGTTCAAAAATTTTCGTTCCTGGTCCCTCTACCCCAAGTCCGGTTCCTTGGGGCGTCAGGAACCCGTCTGTATACCACAAAATTGTGTGTGGTTGCATTTTATATGTTTCTTCTAGTGAGATCCATTCTCTCTTATTACTTTGGTGTACAGTGAAGTTCCTGTCAAAGTGATACTCGGCCACCATTTCGTCTCTGGGTTGGAGGATTAAAGGGATTTCCTTTTCCAGCTTTTCCAGAGTCCCTGAGGCTTACTATGTGTTTCTGGTCTGCTGTTAATGTAAGCCGTGTTGCTTTTTCTTCAGGCAGATGGTATGGTGGAGTGGTGTTCCATTAAAACCTCGATTGCCGCTGTCGGACAGTCTTTGCAGTTTTTGCAGCTGCGTCCTTACTGTGAAAAAGTTTACTCTATCTCCCCACACAACAGCTCCATAAATGAGCATCGGTCTCACAACCATGAGGTATAGCCATCGGAGTGTGTGTGGTGCCATGCCCCACGATTTTCCGGCTATGCTCCTGCATGTGAATAGTGCTTTAGTGCACTTGCTGAGTGTATACTCTAAGTGCTTGTCAAACCTCAGCCTGTTGTCAAAGACAACGCCAAGGTATTTGACTTCTTTTTCTGGTATAATGAGGCAGTCGGATAGGCGTATTGGCCTCATTCTGCTTAGCTTGTATTTTCTAGTGAACGGTACTATGATGGTTTTCGCAGGGTTTAGGTTGAGCCCAACCTCCTTGCACCAGTCAGACGTAACTTTCAGTCCCCTCTGGACTATGTCACATAAGGTTTCTTCGTACTTTCCTCTCCGCAATGATGACAATGTCATCAGCGTATCCTTGGCATGTTATGCCCAGGGAGTCGAGTTTCTCTAGAAGCTCATCCACTAGTAGCTACACAACAGTGGAGAGAACTCCCCCTGAGGGCATCCTCTAGTTGTTGTTACTGTGAAGGTTTCTTCATCTGCAACTGCAGAGGCTTCTCTGCATCGTAGGGAGTGAATCTACCCATCTGCCTACTGTGGGGTTTACTCCTTTTGATTAGAGCATTCTTGACAGCACTATGGGATGTATTGTCGAATGCTCCCTAAATGTCTAGGAAGGCGCATAGAGCCACTTCCTTGTCTTCTATTGTTTACTCGAGCATCTTCCCGAGTTGATATGTTGTTATTTTACACCAACCACTTCCCTCCCATTTCCTAGTGAGCATCCCGTCGGTATTTCCATCACATTTTATCACTACAAACCGAGTTTCAAGTCAATGGGGAAAAAACATAGTTTTGTTGCGTCATCAAATGCAAAATCACATTTCAAATTATTTTGTATTCTCCTTACATACCGCGTTTCAAGTCAATCGGTTGAATAATAGTTTTTTGCATACAGAGTTTAGAGGAATTTTCCGACCTTTGGGTCATATTTTTCAACACCCGAAAATCACATCTCAATTTATTTCACTTACTACTTTTTGCAAGCCAACTTTCAAGCCAATCGGAAAAAAAAGTAGTTTTTTTGCTGAATTTTCCGGCCATTTTCCCGAAGGCAGTTTTCCAAAAAATTGGTACGCAGTTATTGTTGAATTTTATTTAGATCTTTGAAAATGAGTTTGAATCGGATCGAATGATAAACAAAAAGTTTCATACAACAGTTTTCCGTGACTTTTCCGACTTTGTGGATCGATTTTCCAAAATTTTAGAGTCACGCTGTTTCTATTTTATTTTGTGTAACTTTGAAAATGAGTTTGGAGCTAATCGCTGGCAACTACACTCTTGCCCATGCAACCTTGACCACCCATTTTCCACCCGGTGTTTTTTCGGAATATCGGTATGCAGTTATTGTTTTAATTTTAATAGATGTTTGCAAATTAGTTTGAACCTGTCGTGCCGCTTAATCTTTTTTTAGCAATTTTGAGCGAAGTTTTTTTTTTGCTTTCAATTTCTAAACACTTAAATTACGGTTTGATGGAAATGCTTTCTAAGTAATACCGATCGCTTCTTTGTTTGGTTCTCTTTGTTGTGATGATCACGTTCAATGTCCTATCACTTTATGTATATAGATGGCGCCACTAGTGTCCGAAAATAGAATGGCTTGTAGCAAGTTGTTTAGGTCGATAAAATTGCTATAAAATCAGGTCAAATTTAACTTTGAAGGCCAATTTCGACACCATTGGCAATACTTAAATGGTGTGTTTTGATTTTTCTCAGTTGAATTGATATGTGTACTATCCTAGAAGCTTCATAAAATCAGCAATTAATGCTTAGTGTGGCCTACAAAATTTCTAGAACGACAAGAATTCGGAAATTTAGTTTTTCGCTAATATCTTGGAAACGGAAACTAAGATATGACTTTGACATATCCAACTCGTCATCAGCATGAGTAGGCGCGCAGGAATTAGTTAAAGATTCTCTGGATACTCAAAAAGGTCTCAATTTTGTAGAACTGTGTAATTTAAAGTTAAACCAGTTCGCTCCGTTTTGGAACCAGTTTTGATTCCGGAAAATATCTAATTTCTTATATGCCACATGCAGACCAAGTTTCACACCCACAGCTCTAATAATTTGACGTTTTTACCAGTTCTTTCTGCTTCGGAAACGAATTTGAAACAGGAAAATATGTAATTCCTTATTTCCAACATAGAGACCAAATTTCAGGTCCTTAGCTCAAATAATTCTTAAGATTTGAACCGGTTCGTGCTGTTTCGAAAACTCTTTTAAAAGGTGAAATATATAATTCCATATTTCCAACATAGACTCAAATAATCTCGCCCCAAATAGTTTAAATATTAAATAGCTTTACATTTCGGAACCGGTTTTGATTCTGGAAAGTATCTTATTCTGTATTTGTAATGCGCAGACTTTTAGAGACACAGCTCAAATATTTTGTTGGATTCGATTTCGAATCGGTTCTTGAGAATAATAATTTTTATTTTTCATAGCAGACCAAAATTTCGGTCCATAGCTTTTATTTTGAATCGGTATGAGAATATATCTAATTTCGTATTTTGAACAAATTCCAGACCCACAGCTCTAATAATTTTAAAGTTTTGAAACGGTTTTGATACGTAAAAATATCTCATTCCTTATTTCCAATATAGAGACCAAAACTTCTGGTCCATATCTTAAAAAATTTGAAAGTTGAACCTGTTCACTCCGTTTTGAGACTGGTTTTGATTCTGGAAAATAGCTTATTCCTTATCTGCCACATGCAGACCAAGTTTCAGATTCACAGCTCCCATAATTTTGAAGGTTTGAACCGGTTCTCAATTTTTCAGAGAATAATTTGAAACGGGGAAAATATATAATTCCTCATTTGCAACAAAGACAACGTTTCGGTTCTATAGTTCAAATAATTCTTAAGATTTAAACCGGTTCGTTCCATTTTGAAACCGGTTTTGATAGGGGAAAATATTTAATTCCGTATTTGCAACACGCAGACAAAGTTTTAGACCCACAGCCCAAATATTTTACAGATATGAACCAGTTCGACCTATTTCGTAACCGGATTTGATTTAAGAAAATATCAAATTCTGTTTAGGAACCACTTTTGAACCGGTAACCTCTATTTTGGACACGGTTTCTATTCGGGGAGAATATGCAACTCCATATATCCAACATATATACATAATTTCTGGTCCATAGCTCCACACGAACCGATTCACTCCATTTCGGTACCGGTTTTGAAAAATGAAACTTGATACTACCAAAGTACCACCAAATTTCAGCTCAAATATAACCGATTAAAACTGGTACGGAACCAGTTTATCTTTCTTACTTCTTATTACCAACTCAAACAAAAAGCTCCAAATAATTTATGACATATGGCTCTAAAAACACCGCTACGCGCTCATAGATTTTGGGATCTGGCCTAAGTCGCTTTCCGTATAATTAAATCATTTGTTAATATTCCAATTTCCTATTTTAAGAACTATTCCTTAAACAACTTTATGTTCTTCTTTTTTTAACCATTTAATTCTTTCTTCGTTTTATCATTAAAATCATCTTTTGGTTATTGTTTCAAAATTCGCTGGATCGGAATAAGGGAATTCTGTTAAAACGTTTATTCAACCGAAGTCCAACATTCAAATAAAGATAGATAGTTTGAAGTATAAGGGCTGAATAACGCATTTCGTTTGTGGAAACGGCAAAATGAAACCGATTCCCTTGCTTAACCGAAATCGAAAACGGGTACTGGTCTGGACTGATAATGCCTTTACATTTTCTTCATTCTTAAGAATTTCCATTTGTTCTGATGTATCTCCTTCTTAAACAGAAACCGATCGTTCTAAAATTAAGGACGGTTCAAAGAAAACGCTTACAAGTCCGATTCTATACATTTTGTTCACAATTCTATGAGAACACCCTTGATTTTATAAGCTTTCTATGAAAATATCATGAAGTATTTGCTTTTTCGTGTAAATCCCGACTTTATCGTTTAAATTCAACTTTGTTTAATACTTTTAGACACATATTTGACTCGCCCTTATGATCCTTGACAGTTCTTCAGCTTTATAGTTTGCTTTACCTGTCTCTTAAAAAATTTGTATTCTATTTTATTTAAATACCATTCTCTTATATTTTTGATTTTTAGTTTCTTCGTCTTTCTTTCTCTCTTTTCTGTCTTGTTTCATTCTTCTTGCTTCTATCTTAATCTTTCTTTCTCTCGTTTCTATTCTGGTTCATTCCTGGTGCCTCTTCTTTTTAGCTTTAAAAAACTTTTATTCTTTATTTTGTCCAGCATTCAGTTCTTCTTTCTACTTCCTTTAATTGTATGCTTCTTCCACCTTTTCAAACTTTCTTTCTTCATTTCATTCTATTCTTCTTTTAATTCTTGCTTCCTCCTTTCGTCTTTGTGCAATTCTTCACTTTCTTCTACGTCTTATCTACTTTCATTCCTAATCTCTCTTTCTTAGTTCAACTTTCATTCTTTCCCATGTTCTTCCTTTTGATTATATAATCTTCCGCCCTTTTCATACATTTTGATTCCTCACTTCATTCCATTCTTTCTAGAATTCAATTCTCCTTCTGTATTTCTATTTTTTCGTATAACTAAATTCCCTCTGCCTCTGTTACTACTCTTACTTCTGTTTTCTTTTGCCTTTTCCTTCGATTTTTAATCAACTTTCAGTTCTTTATTGTACTTCCTTTAGTTGTATACTTCTTCCACCTTTTCACTTGTCAGTCTTCATTTTATTTCATTCTTCTTTGAATTCTATTTTAATTCTTGCTTTCTCGCTTTTCTGTCTTTGCTCATTCCTTATGACTCTCTCTTCTTCGTTTTACCTTCCATCAATCTTCATTTAAGTCTATTTTAATCTTTCTTTCTCTTCTTTCTATCACTGTTTTCAATTGTATCTCTTCCTTCTATTTTGAATCAAATTTCATTCTTTATTTTATCCAAAATGGAATCCTAGTTTTTCCTATTCTGCCGTAATTTTGTCTTCGCTTTTTCTTCCATTCTCTTTTATGCTATTGTGTGACTCTTTTCTGGTTCCTTTCTTTGATATCTCTTTTGTGCCTTGAAATCTCTTCTTAGTTTCCTTTTCCACATCAGTTTGCCTCTTCTTTCTTTCATTGTGTTTAGGCTTTCTTTCTATTTCGTCTCTCTTCTTTCTTGAAAAAAATCTACAGAATATGTTTTGGGGCTTTTAGCTTTAAATTGTGTGTCTTTTAGTATGGATTTTGTGTTCGAACAGCTTGCAGAGTAAATGCTGAGAGCTCTAGAGAGTAATTGAGCGGTTGGCTCGTTCATGCAAATGGTAGTTTATGGAAAATGTTAACGCAGGGTTTCATTCAGAGTCCGGAACGTTCCCATCTACTGTGTATAGAATACCGCTCTGCGGCAGCTGCTCTCTTTTGCAACAACAAAGTGGCAACAAAATGAGCAGGCTCTCTCTCTCTCTCTCTCTCAACTATCTCCCTCTAAGTCATGTTTATCCCAAAATCTCTCAAAATTCCTCAGACTCTTTTTTATTTTTTCAGATTGATTTATTTGATAGATATTTTCCTTTTCATCCTGTTTTTTTCGTGCTGTTCTTATAAAATTCTTTGATATATTAACTCCTTTAGTGTTTCCAGTATCAGCCGGTTAAATATGAATTGTTCCCGCTATCGCCCGTTTCACGGCATCGTTTGAGTTTGGTGCAACGCAAAACGCTGGTCCTGGATCTGGATGAGACGCTGATACACTCACATCACAATGCCATGCCCAGGAATACAGTGAAACCGGGCACACCGCATGACTTTACAGTTAAAGTGACAATCGATAGGAATCCTGTACGATTCTTTGTACACAAACGACCGCATGTCGATTACTTTTTGGATGTGGTAAGTGGAAACGCCCCTCCTCGCTCTCCTCACCATTTAATCTATCTCATCAATTCTAATTCAGGTCTCACAGTGGTACGATCTGGTTGTGTTTACAGCCAGTATGGAAATTTATGGTGCTGCCGTAGCCGACAAGCTGGACAATGGTCGAAATATACTGAGACGTCGCTATTATAGGCAACATTGCACGCCCGATTATGGCTCGTATACCAAAGACTTGTCTGCCATATGCAGTGATTTGAATAGGGTAAGTGGGAGAGGGGGGTTACGGATGTAGCGAAATACTTGCAAAGTTGGGGAAATAGCGCACCCCGACCAAACCTGGTCTATTGTTCCCCTAGATTACTGATATTGTTAGAATGTAGAATGTGTTTTGCAAGTCTTTAATCGTCTCTTAGAAATCACAGCTCTTAACCCATTTAGCAATTGGAAGATCATTTTAACAAGAATCACCTCGGGGAGTCTTATTCGAGCCGTTTTGATAATTAAAAAGAGATTAGTTTCTTGTGCGATTAAAGAAAGACTCGGAAATGACTTATGCACTGGCTTAAAAAGCAACTCATTCAGGCCTGTTCCTGTTTCCAAATTCGATTGATCGGAATTGGTTAGAGCTTGATTTCTAAGACACAAATAAAGGAATCGGACAAATCTTTTTGTCATCAAGAGGGTCAAATGAAGGTAAATAAGGTTTTGAAGTTAAAAGCCGAAGAACACAGTCGGTTTTTGGAAGCGAGTACATTTAAGAATTACGATTCCGCATGATTTAATCGGAATGGAAAACAAGAACAGGCCTGATTGACTCGAAAATGGATGGAAATTGATCCGAAAAACGGGGTATAAGCTAGGGTACCATTTTCTGCCGACAAAAGTATCATTTATGATCAGAAAACGAGCGCATTTATGGCTATGACTCGAAAGAGACTTGAAAGTGATCAGAAATTTCAAAAAATGCTGGCTGGGCAATAACTTGACAAATTTTAAAAATTTACGACCCCCGCATATAGCACAGATTTCATTGTTGAAATTTTTATGTTGCTTAAGGCGAATGAGTAATTTCTATTTTAGGCTTCGTCGCGCCTATTAAAATTTTTGTTTGTTTAAATTTTTTAGTATCTATAATACAACAGAAATCCGTTAATGATTCTCCCTCTCTAAGTTTCCGTTTTTGCTTTACAAAAAGCACCTTAATGTACAATGAACACATTAAACATGCAAATGTGTTTGTCCACCAAATTGTCTTTTTTTTGCTACGCACTGTTAATGGGCTCAAAGAATAGAGAGCGAACGAGAAAGAAACAACGCAGCTAACTAAAATCTTTACGTTCCTCATCTTTATTTATTTTTGTTATTACACTGCCAATTTATTTAAGTATTTACACACATGGTTCAGTGTATCCACTAAATTTGAATGAAAAAGAAAGACTTAATAGTTGCACTTCTTATCCGGTACTTGTGACCTCTGGATTTCCCCAGACAAGCCATCTTGGACCTCTTTTCTTCGTGTTATTTATCAATGTAATGTAAATCTATGACCTTTTATTCTAGAACCCCTCTTCTGATTAATTATTTATTGAATTCTTATCAACTTGAACGAGTTGAATCTTTCCATGATCTGGGTAGTACGCCTCCACCATAAACTTTCTTTTGCCACTTACATTGAACTTTCTGTGAATAAATGGGCTTGTTAGGTTTCATTAAACGTTTGTCTAAGGAGTTCAATGATCCCTACACGACCAAGCTATTGTTTATATCCCTTGAGAGGCCCATTTTGGAGTTTGGTTCGTGTATTTGGAACCCTCAGTCACTTACCCTGTGTAAACGCATCGAATCTGTCCAGAAACAGTTCCCTTTTTTTTTTGCTCTTCGCAACCTGGGTTGGGACCCACAGTTGAGACTTTCTCCTTATGTTTCCAGACTTAAGCTTTTAGACTTACCTTCACTTGAGCATAGACGAACTATGTTAGGTATTATGTTTCTAAACAAACTTATAAAGGGTAATATAGACGCTGAGTACTTACTCGGGCGCGTGAACCTCAATGTCCCTTCAAGACAAACACGGAACTATATTCCCTTGAGGCTTCCTGTTGCTTCTTCTTTATATGCTTCTAACTGTTCATTTCGCATTCTATGTAGAGATTACAATAATATCTTTCCTCTTCTCAGTGGTAACCTTTTCGATGAAGGCTTTAGGTCTTTTATTCTTCACACTCTTGCACTTGCATAGCCCCTAGTATTGTTTGAAATTCCTTCAGGGGCGTAGCTGGTCATACCGACAAAATAAATTACCCCCACCGGATCGGAAGGCGTTTCTTTCTTTTATTTGCTCTTAATGTCTTTCTTTTCTGCCCCATTATTTTGTATCTCTTTCTATTCAATTATATTGTAGCTGTGTCTTTTAGACGAAGCTGCAATTAAAAACATAAATAAATAAATAAAAATGTAAACACCCAAGAAAACGATGACTATGGCATTTGCTGGGCAGATGACCAAACCTTATAGAACTGAGAATGCTGCATTTCAGTAAGCAGCTTCTCAATAGAGAAGAGGTAATCAGCGTACTAGATGACGGGAGAACCTAGTAAAACTATTTGAGAAGCTCACTGATTTATTGGACGGTAATTCTGTAGACACTCACTGGCATTTGAGACAGCTTGGGTAGGAGTCTGGGCATTACACTGAGGAACGATCAGGTATCTGGGGACGACCCGGGCAGCCTGATGTAGTAGTTTAGTGTAGTTTGAGACGAACTGCTCATGGCCAACAGACGGATTGTAAGGTCCATGTCGGTTACAGAAAAGTACAGATTGTACATATTATTTCATTCAAAAAAATTTAAAAGAAAAAAGGTTTTTCTCACCCCTTTTTCGACCAATTTTTATATACTGGGTTTGTCCGGAAAGTAATAGCACTGATTTTCTACCGCCGCGACTGTACTTCGGTAGAGGGCGTTCCTAGCTAACGAACGAGCGGCTGGTCAGTTGTCTCCGAGCACCTGGAGAGTCAGGACAGGCACGTGTTTCTGTGAGTGGTGCAAGCCGGCAAAAGGTACGCGATTAAATTCTGTGTGAAACTCGGTAAATCTGCGACAGAGACGTTTGATATGATTAAGCAGGCTTACACAGATGTTACTTCAGCAAGAAGTGGTGTGTTTTGGGACGGCCGAGAAGAAGTCGCAGATGAAGACCGTGGTGGAAGACCTTCGACTTCGACAAACAACGACAATCTGACTCGTGTGCGCAAAGTTTGTTTAACCCAGACCGTTAAATCTACGTAATTCTGTGTCATGACATAGTGACGGAGCATTTGAACATGCGCAAGATGGGCCCAAAAGTGAACTTGGAAAGTGATTTTTTGTGAACAGCTACCTGACCAAGACCGGTCCCAAGGCTTCCGCAGCCGCCCCTACTGCCCAGATGTGGCCCCTCCCGGACTTTTTTTGTTTCCTCGCCTGAAAAGGCCGATGAAGGCAAGCATTTTGAGACGATAGAGATGAGCAGCAGCATGCACGGCGGCTCTCAAGGCGATTCCGAAGAATGACTTCCGTGACGCCTTCAATGCCGGGAAATCGCGCTTTCAGCGCTGGATCGACTCAGAAGAAGCCTATTTTGAAAGTTTTTAAAGAATTGTAAAGATTGTCTTAATACATTCTTTTTAAGACGACTCAGTCCTATTACTTTCCGGCAAACCCTGTATAATATAAATCTCCTATCTAACCTAACCATACGAGATATATAGGCCTGTTCTCGTTTCCGAGTTTGATTGATTGAAATTTGGCAAGAGTTGTGATTTCAAAGAAACCAGCTCGAAGGACCAAAATGATTTTATCGTTGAAGAAGCAGGTTTAAGACGTAACTTTATTGTAGCTGGACAGATCGGTCTAATCGCTGTGAGTAGACTGACCATATTTACCTACATTCCCGATTCCATTTGTTCCATCTCCTTACTTCTGGCCTGAACAGTCATCAAGAGTTTCAAACAAAGCTAAATGTGTGTGTTTGAAGTCGGTTTTTGATAGCGGTAACATTTAACAATTATTTGAAGATTTCTTTTTTATATGTTTATTCTTTCATTTTGTTTTATCATCATCTCTCTCTCTCTCTCTCATTCTACAGATATTTATAATTGACAATTCGCCCGGCGCATATCGTTGTTTCCCCAACAATGCAATACCCATCAAAAGCTGGTTCTCCGATCCCATGGATACCGCTCTGTTATCGCTGCTTCCCATGTTGGATGCATTACGCTTTACGAACGATGTGCGTTCTGTATTATCGCGTAATCTTCATCTGCATCGCCTCTGGTAGCAGGTGTGCCACCTAGCCCTAGATAAATACTTAAATCATTAAGCGAAGAAAGGTTCTGAAATTAACAACAACAAAAACAACAACAACAAATGGTGGTGCTGTGACACATTAACGAATTTGTTCATTATTATTATAATGATTATTTTATTTTTTTTTTTTTGACTGTGCTTTCTATAAATTATGTATTAAATCAATTGTCCAACCTATTTTCTTTCCAATTGCTGTACATTTGTTGTGTGCTTAAGTTAAGTGCAACTATTATGATTTTCTTACCCCCCAAAACACACACACAGTATACAATTATTGTAAAAGTGAAGCAGAAAGTTAGAAACAACCGAAATTTGTCAAGTTAAAAAACAAAACAAAAAAAATATATATCATAATACCTAAATACATTTTAGATTTAAGATCAAATTTACAACACAAATAAATTGTTGTAAAAAAGCAACCTATATATTATGTATAATTATGACAATTATTATTATTAATTATTAAAGTTAAAAGGAAATTGTTTTTTTAAAAATTGAAAACCCCAAGAATTGAGCTCATAAAAATTTGATTATTTTTTCTTGATGTAAACAAAAAGAACTTATTATGGTACATTCATTGTTGTGAAGAAAATAATAAATAGGTTTTTGTTGTAAAGTAAATTTATATGAAATTTAATTTTAATTTTTAGTTTGGCAGGAACTGCTGAATATTGATTAAGTTGGGTTTTAAAATGCATAGTAAAAGTCCTAATTAGATTGTAAACTTTTAAGTAGGGCTGTCAATATGGTATTGATAAATTGATAGATATATAAATGTTTTAAAAGTGACATTTCTATGTAAAAGTTATATGAGAACATAAGATCATTTGTAACACTTTGGTTTTGTTCGTGGTAAAAACTCAACACCATACTTTCTGTAAATTTAAAACGCATGTGAACACTGTCTATGTTCAGCATATACTAACTTACCCATGGATTACAATCAACACTACCAATGAATTGTGAATTGTTAACGAGGGTTATTCAACCCCGCACTTGATTTGTAAACGAGGGTTTTTATCGGTTCTTCTTGATTTCTATTTACCGCGCGGGCAATTTCGACTTATTTTTTGTACAATGTGTCTCTCGGTGTTTCTATATTCACCCCGAAACAAGCCGAAGCTGAGGCCTAGAGAGTAAACAGCTCTTTTTGTAGCTGGCCAGCGTTCGATGCGGTCAGGTTGAAGTTAGCTCAGGAAGCTTATATCCATTCTCACTTTTTGACCTCGCTTTTCTTGTCCAAAGCTGTCTTATACTGTCCCTAGAGACCAAAGACATTTCGCTGAGGAAAAGCGAGTAAAAAGCTCTTTATGCGCAGGTCGAAGCTAGTTCACGACGCTTTATTTTCCTATACCAATCCATTCTCACTTTTTGCCCTCGCTTTTCTTGTCCAACGCTGTTTTATACTGTCTCTATACCAGCGATGGGTCCGCGTTGCCCCCCAGAGGCCGAAGACATTTGGCTATTTACCAGAGTTCGCAAAAATCGGTCCTTCCTTTTGAAAGTGTTCGAAAACGACCGCTTTTGCGCGACCACATTGAATAGAGGTACCGAAACAACCTTTAACTACGCTCTCTGCCTCTTTTTTTCGTTGTGAGAGAGGAGAGAACACACATTTTTTAATTTTTTTCCTCTCAGGTCTGTGTCGGACCTTTTCTAAAGGTCTTCTTCGTATGTATGTATCACTGTGTAAGCTTACAGCCTTGTCTCGGCTAACAATATGAATGTATGCTTTAAACTATATGCGTTCTCTCTGACACTGACTGGCTCTCTGCATGGAGAATGAGTATTAGAGAGAAACTTCCCAGCGGCGCAAATTGGCATTACATAATCCATTACTCCTGCGTTACTTTGCCATCAGTATGAAGGAAATACTCCCATACAATCTGCATTACTTTGCCATATGCATGGCCGCATTGTAAACGGAGTGCCCACAGCCTGCATTACTAGTAATAAAGGATGTATGCCAGAGCCGAACTGTCATCGGATTCCCATTACGAATGCGTACATTATTTTTTAAAATTGTAATGCAGAATGTTCGCAGTCTGTTTGTTTTCGATTACTATCTCTCTAGCGAAAAGCAGCGATTGTAGTGCTTTACATTTTCGACAAGCGTAATGCATATTTTCGACAGAACACGTTGAGCTCTGCGCCGCTGGGGAACTGTCACTCAGAGAGTCGTTCACTCTCTCTCGCGCTCTTAGCAAAACAGCTTATAAAGGGTGATTTTTTAAAAGCTATAGGAAAGTTTTTAAAAAAAAAAACACATAAAATTCAGAAAAATGCATGAAATCTTTATTTGAATCGATAGTACGGTCCATATAATTTAATGTTTGAAGATTATTTCATGCAAATGTTGACCGTGACTGCGCCTCAAATGGTCCATCCGCTTAGTCCAATTTTGGCATACTCTTTCCAACATTTCGGCCGGTATCTCACGAATAAATGCTTCAATGTTGTCTTCCAATGCGTCAATTGAAGCGGGCTTGTCTGTATAGACATGAGCTTTAACATAGCCCCCACAAAAAATAGTCTAAAGGCGTTAAATCGCACGATCTAGGCGGCCAATCGTGAAATAAAATGTTCACCGAACTCGCCTCTCAATAAGTCCATTGTTGCGCGTGCTGTGTGGCATGTGGCACCGTCTTGTTGAAACCACATGTCATGCAAGTCAAGCTCTTGCATTTTGGGCAAAAAAAAGTTGGATATCATCTCACGGTAGCGCTCACCATTCACAGTTACGTTACGATTCGCATCATCTTTGAAGAAGTACGGTCCAATGATGCCACCAGCCCATAAACCGCACCAAACTGTGACTTTTTCTGGATGCATTGGTAGCTCTTGCAATGCTTCTGGCTGATATTCACTCCAAAATCGACAATTCTGCTTATTTACGTACCCATTGAGCCAAAAATGAGCTTCGTCGCTGAACACAATTTTTCGGTAAAAAAGTGGATCTTCGGCCAACTTTCCAAGAGCCCATTCACCAAAAATTCTACGTTGCGGTAGGTCGTTCGGCTTCAATTCTTGCACCAGCTGTATTTTGAAAGGCTTCACACCTAAATCCTTCCGCAAAATTTTCCACGTTGTTGAGTAACAGAGGCCCAATTGCTGCGAACGGCGACGAATCGATAATTGATGGTCATCATTAACACTGGCCGATACAGCTGCGATATTTTCTTCAGTTCGCACTCTACGTAAGCGTGTTGGTGGTTTAATGTCCAACAATGTAAATTTGGTGCGAAATTTAGTCACAATAGCCCGAATAGCCGCTTCAGTGGGTCGATTAAACTGACCATAAAATGGAAGAAGCGCGCGATGAACTTTCTTAACAGAGCACGCATTTTGATAATAAAATTCAATAATTTGCAAGCGTTGTTCGTTTGTAAGACGATTCATGGTTAAATTATAGACCAAACTGAAGATGTTTGACAGTGAAACAAAACACGAAACGTGCGTGAGCTGTTTAAACCAGTGTTGCCAAAAAGATAATAGCTAAAAAATCACCCTTTAATATTATGTGTTCCACACACACTTTTCTTTGGCTTTTTGACCCATTTTGGGGACAAATTTTCCAAATTTTCTTTCTTAGTGCGCGCTTGCATAACTAAACGAAGGTCTATGCCAAATCTTAGATCTGTAGGGTAACCAGTTTTGGCTGTGGGTTGATAATATGTCAGTCAGTCGGGCGTACAGATTTATAAGTATAGATTTCGCTATTCACACTAATCTATACTGTCTCTAAACCAGCGATGGTCACGCGTTGCCCCACATAAACGAGCCGAACGTATGCCGAAGCTGTGGAAAAGAGAGTAAACAGCGCTTTAGTCGCAGGTCTAAGCCATGATACAACTAGGACAGGTATGGTGTTCTCTAAGTGCGGTCTCACCTCGGTCCTAGGACAGATGAGAAAAGTATAGATAGCACCTCTGCTCAATCCCTCTTCGCTGTCAGCTGCGCTGCTATGGCGCTCAGTCTTCCTCTCTCTCTCTTTCGCGCTCTTAGCAAAAGCGTATAGTCCACCGTATTAGTTGTATCATGGTCTAAGCTAGTTCACACACCAATACACTCTCACTTGTTGGTCAACCCTGCTCTATGCGTTTTGTTTGCGTTCCACTGCTCGGAACTGCTCGGTTAAAAATACAATCGATCTTCTCTATAACTAACTTTTGTACAACGAATTCGTTTTCTGAACACTGCACTTTCGTATTACGTATTTTCTTTCTCTACATTTTGAAAAAGTTTCGTCAGATGAAAGTTCATTGGTGGTCAAATAATTCCAAACACTACAGATTCTTTCAAATTAAATAGTATTTAGCTGCTATTTTCAAATATTTTTGGGGCATTTGAGTTCTACACTTCTCATGGAAACCCAAAGGGTATCGAAACTTGTGTCTGTTTTAGCCTAGTTTCAAAAGGCTTTTAAAATACTACGATTTATCAAAAGTCTTAATAAATATTGAATTTGTAAATATTGACAACCCTATTTCTAAGATTTTAAAAGGTATACGGCAGCAACATATTTTCCCCTTTCACTCGAAAGTATTAACAAAAAAAATATTGTAAATTCTTTAAAAAAAATTGTATTTGTCATATTTTTAAACGAAACTTTTTAATGATTCGGGTTTTTGTTATAACCAAAAATAATCAAACCAATTGTAAAGTCTTAAAGAAAAGAGCTATATATTTAATGATTCTAAAACATTGTAGGGCTAGGATTGTTAGCAAAAATTCAGGTACTTAAGGTAAAGCCACTGAACGGTACTGCCTTACTTATAAGAACAATCTTTATAATAACCCACAAAAATTCTAAATTACCTTTTGTTGAATCTTTTTCAGAATTGTTTTAAGTTCAGAACTTGTTCAAAGTTTGTTAAAGCCGGCTTTAGGTTCACAACTTATTTTATAAAAACAACAAAAATTAGAAGAATTTTTAAAGTTTACCTAGAAAAAGTAAGACCTTTTTGAGATTCCTTTTGGAATTGGTTCAAGTAAATCAAGTCTGAAATTATTTTGATTCAAAATCCAAACAGATCATGTTCCAGTAGTTCCTTAGATCAAGTCAAGTGAGAAATTGAGTCTACCTACATAATCTTCAGTAAAACATTTGGAAAGTGAAAGACTTTAGAAGGGGACGACCAAAAATTGAGATGAGAAGACATTGCCAAGCGTGAAGTGAATAAGAGAAGCTTTCTTGAGCAAAACAGAAACGTGGACGGGACCGTTAAAGGGTTAAGATCGGGCTTGTATGGAGTTATACACCTTTAATAATTACGGTTGTAAGTTTGAATTTGTCCCTATTCACTCTTGCGAGCGATTTTGCTTTTATTAAGATTTATTTTCATCTCTTAACTTCTAACTTAGCTAACGCTGTATTTGAAGATACAAGCGTGTTTTTAAATGACCTGCGTTGGTCTGAGAATGTCAAATGCTTCCCAACGTTTGGCCTTTTTAAGTGGTGTCTCTGGCAATAATGATCTTTGTCACTGTATGAGGTTAGGCTGTGTCTAGACCATGGGTCAAGTTTAAACAGAGCACAAGAACAAAAATGCTTTATATAGAAGAAGAACTGGGTCTCAGTTGGTTCTACACCATTTTTACGCATCTTTACTATATATTTTTCTATTAATTAATCAGTTGTCGGACTATTTTATAACAAACTAGCAGGTACCCGGAACACAAAACGAAGAAGTGAAGCTTACTTTACAATTGTCATCTATCAAAACTTCATTATAATCTAAACCAGCGATGGTCTCTATCTATTTACCCGTCTTCATTCGATTTATGAGAAAATATTGCCAAATATTGAAAATATTTACCCATCTACAATTGAGGTCTATCAAATCTTCTTAATCTTCTTTATATGAAAAACGGTCACGGTCTTTTAGACCATTTAAATAAAAGTTATAAATAGTATTTCTGATATTCCATCAAATCAGAAATCATTTCAATTGGAACATGTATTTGACTGAACCATTTCAAACAGATTATAGAGATCATGTCCTATGGTTTGAGCTATAATATAATGATTCCCTAATTTTGTGAGCAATAAGTAGAAGTTCATAGCTATATCAAATGAGTAAAATAGAAAGGTTGTTTCTTTTTTTCATTTTCTCTGTCTTGAAAATTATTTTAAAAGAATTTTAAAAAAGCTCAGCTGGAAAAAATCTAGCCGTAGAGGTTAGAGGAATAAAACGAAATGTCAACCATGATGAAATAACCCTGCGAGGAAAGTGTCTAGTTGACAACCAGAAATGTATTGGTTGCTAAAAACTTGCAACTGGTTGCACTTCCTATCCAAATCCATGTATTGAAGTCATCCATTGTATACAGGCATGTCATAGGAATGTGACAATTGTCCCCAACAGCAGCCATTTGCAACCAGATAAGAACCAGAGTAGACCCTTGTGTGTTCCTTATGACAGTCTGTTTGTATCGCTGCGCAGTATAATGGTAGTATATCGACATCTGACGGTGAACTCACTCACAACCAGCTCAATTACAATTAAATTACAACTACCTCAAATTAGTATTTTAAACGAGAACTTCTTTGGAAGCTGAATGTTTGTTGTTGCCCAACTCACCCAAATTTAGCAATTTTGCTACCAGTTTAATTCTACATGTATTGAACATGTTATTAGTTAACAATTTCACTGCTGGGAAGTAAATTAAAGTATGAAGAGATAGCAAACAAATAAGGTACCTCGAAAGAGAGCAGCTGTGCTGAGTACTTAACCTGGGTCTGGCATAAAACTGAATAATTATCACCTGCCTATGTCATGCCTGAGTAAAATGGATGACTTCAATACATTTATTTGGATAGGAAGTGCAACCTGTTGCAAGTTTTAAGAGATTGCTACATTTCTGATTGTAAACTAGACAGTTTTTCTGCCTGAAACTGAGAGCGCAAGACCTCTTTACTCACAGTCATGATACAACTAGTATGATAAGGCGGGCTATCTAACATTGAAAGCTGTGAGCCCTTTCTTAATGCTCGTGCATATAACATTTCGCAACACATTGAAGACTTGTAAGCTGAAACAGAGAGCTTGCCATACCTTCTTCGTTGTATCATGCTCACAGATATGGTGGAATTAACAAGGTGAAGCCTTTAACAAAGGCTGAGGGTCAGTTAATGAATGCCTGTGAGATGATTGATTGTCTCTGCTTGTGTATAGCCGTTCGCTTTTAGAATACACAACGCACTGGCCCTTTGGTCCTACAAACAGAAAGAGCACTATCTCGCTTGGCTTTACCTTATTAATTCCACCATGCTCTATAGCAAATAACATAAGCTCACTCTAACCCAGGGGGAGCAAAAACAGTCCGAGCAGGGACGAGCTTATACTTTTGTATGCATGGTAGATATTGAGGCGCCGGACTCTAGTACCCTTTTCAACATACAATTTTTACATTTTGGTCTTTAAAGAGCACACATTTCTTGTTATTGGATTATAGTTAGACGGATTAGAGCTTAATAGTAGCAAAAATTCAATTGTAGGAAGACCGAGACCAGCTATTTTTGGTAGTTTTTGGTCATGGACGTGATTAGAGCTTACTGAACTTATTTGTGGAGATTTATATACAAGCTAAGCTTTAAAACTTAGACGGATTTTTCCACAAAAAAGCAAACTTCATCAATTTTTAGCTCCATAACACTTTTTCACAAACTAAAATACATTTTTTGTGGTAAACTTAATGAAAATTGCTTTGTCGGGTAAACCCGGACTTAGGCTAAGGTCCCCACGGGCAAAATGGATGAACAACTAAACACGATTTAGAGAAATTTTCATTAACATTTGGTTAAATTATTTGCCTGTGGGGCCTTAGTCGAGATTTATACTCTCGCTCTGGCTTGTAGGGAAGAAATGTGGTTTACCCCTTCTACACCCCTTTCCTACAAACGATAGCTTTTTCAAAAACTTCATAAAGTTTGCTTCACCATGTAAAGCCCAACTTACACTTAAACGCAAACTTCTTGAAGTTCTCTCAATTAAGTGTATTTTCTTCTCTTTTCCTTCCCCGCAAAACCTTACTTAAACAATTTCTAAGACTAAAACTCTTAAAAACAATTTCAGATGTTTATATTTTCGCTCTCTTGTACTTTATCTAATCTTAACAGCTTTTCAGTCTACGCTAAGCTTTAGCCCTAGCTCTCTTTGACAGCTTTAAGCTTTAGTTAACAGTGTTTTAACAGAACTAACAGCAAAGAAAATGCACAAAACTAAATAACAAACTAATTAATCAACTATAAATTGTTATTGCTGCGCCCTTCCTTAAGATTTCAAAGCCCACCGCTAAAGTTTTCTGTGAATTTCAACCTAATCATTTTGTTTAGCAGTTTTCAGCTACAAAAACCAAAATCAGCCTAAATTAAGATTTAAAATTTATATAAAAAAAAATTAAGCAAAAAAAAAACGCATTCAAATATTTCGGAAGGTCTAAAAAATAAATTAAGAAAACATTACAGAAAACAACACATTAAAAAACCAACTGCTTCCATAGTTAAAGTTATGTCAAAATCCACACACAAAGTCCCTTCCCAGATTGTAAAAAAAAAACACACTAATTTGTTTTTGCGATGTTGTTAATTTTAAGTAGTTTGTAGCAAATTTGTTAAAATACAACTAAAAAGGGAACACAAAAATAGAAGAAACAAAAACAAACAAACAAACAAAAAAAAATCATATAAAGAAAAAAATCAATAAAAACTACAAATGCAATTGAAATTTGGTTTTAGTGGGAAAAAATAGGTTTGAACCCTATTTTAAGGCAACAGAACCTTAAAATAGTCGGGGAATCAAGCAGAATTATATTGAACCAAAGGCACAAGTAAGTACATAAATTTGGGAATAAATTTGATTTACTAAAATGTTTCAATTTGATCCAAAATTTAAATTTATGTTGATTTTAAAGGCTGTTTTCTAGGTCTACGTTATTGAGTTATTACATAATGACATTTTATATAGATCAGCTGTTCGACGAAATCTAAATCGGTTTTTCTTTCGCAAATATCTCCCTACCAAGCATTAATATGGCATCGAAAACCAACGCAATCTTGTCCTAGATGGCCTTACATCTTAGCTTAAACCTTCATTAACGACATACATTTTGTCGAATAAAACTAATTCGTGTGTGCATGGCCTGGCTTCACCTTCTATTACATCCCCCCATCTCTGTGACTGCAAAAACTTGCTCATCTCTATGTCTGTTCCAATGTTAATTTTCAGCAAACGGTCACACCATAAGCACACCCGCACCACACAATGTTGCGTTTTTTTCTTCCATTTGGTAAAAAATGCCCTCATTGCCGACAGAGCGTTGTGCATTTTACCAAAAACATTTCAATGAACTGCTTCAAAATGCCACCACTCACATACGAAGCTATCACAGCTCACTGGACCAGCAGGCTTTACAGTTAAGCGAGCAAGTCACGCGTTTGTGGGAGTTAAGCCAACGTTATCGTCTGGTGGCCAACAGGTGAGTCCCATACTTACTCCATACTTACCCCATAAATAATAATGAACTTGCTTACCTTTCAGCTGCAATTCCCTGGCTGCCGCAGCTTTGTTATCCGCTTGCCAGCAGTTGTATGAGCCCATTCATCAAACCATGTAAGTTTAGGTTTTATTTCCAAATCAGCTTCTACTAAGATATTTTGTATTTCAGCTTAAAGGGCTCAAAAGAGTTAAATGAATTGGCCTTGTGTACGCAACAGTTTCAGCAGCTAAGCCTGGATTTGGCGACAGAACAGGAGCAGGCTAACTCTAAGGGTTCTCCTTTAAATGAGTGGATCTCTTGGCTAGAACAGACCCTAACTGTCTTACAGACTCATAACAAATACCTGGAGCTGCATAGCCGTTTGTTGTTGCCTCAATTGCTGCAGGAGCAGACAGTAAATCAATTTAAGAAGGACTTGTGCTTACCCGAGCAGTATGAGGCCTTGATTTGCTTAGGTTTGGCACGAGCCGAACGTAAACCGCAATTGGTTTGGAACCCAGAAGAGAAGATTGGGGTGTGCTGACACTTTAGCCGGAAAAAAGCTAAACATATTTAATATTACAAATTTTTACAATTAAAAACATAAATTTATTTTGCATGTTTGTTGGACAATGTTAAAAATTTAGAAGCACAAATTTTGTTTTTTAATTAAAATTTTTTTTATATGTAAAAGCTACAAGTTTTTCCATTTTCGTAAGGACTTTTATATAAATCCAATTCAATTTTTGTTCTCTAAAATTTAAAAAAATTTGGAAAACCACAGGCAATTAGGCAAATCCAGTTTTCGTCTGAAATGAGACAAACAGGCCTTGTTTCCGATTAATCGGTATTGGTAAGAGTTGTAATATCCAAGAAACGTTTAAAGAATTCGATCGATCCATCCATCCATTGCCATCCAGAGGATCGATTGAAGGTAATTGGGATTTTGAAGTTAAAAGTCAAATAACACAGTCGGTTTTTGGAAGCGAGACCTTTAACAATTCCGATTCAGCATGATTTGATCGAAAACGGGAACAGGAATGAATATCTGTAAGGATGTTTCCGCCGTTGTACCAAGGCATAAACAGTAATTTAAATACCTTTTTTTTAATCAAATTAGCATGTTTAACTAACTTTAAAACGTAGAAACACACCACAAGTGTGACTGGTAGGCTGTACAGCTGTTTCAAGAACCTCCCAGTCGCATGTTCAGTAGTTTTTGCCGATCTACTCCAAGTCAAGCCAGTTTTTTCGTTTCAGCGCGGCTATAAAGCGTCTTAACAGCAAAAAGAGACACTTCTTTTTATAGTTTTTAAGAAATAAAAGAACTTTTCCCTATTAAATGGATGCCACAAATCAGTTACTTTTCCTTTATTTTGATAGTTTGGTTGCTTTTAACAGTTAAGCAGGTTTTTAGGCATTTGTATTAAAATAAAACCCAAGAATTTAAGATATTTTTAAGGAAGTGGAAAATGCAAAAATTAAGTTTTTCTACCTGTTCTGACTGACTGATGACTACCGCACAGCCCAACCATAAAGAATAGGAAGCTGAAAATGTTCACAATAGTTTTATCTTATGCTGAAAGTGAGTACTAAGATCAGTTTTAGCATAATTCTGTCTATGGTATAAAATTTTCGAGCATTTCAAGTGAAGACATGTGGAATCAGTGACTTTCAAATTTAGCAAGATCTACTCCCAAAGTTGGAAAATGGGCGGAAAACTTTTTAAGGTAACTTTTCTGTCTTTCATCCGATCAGATCCAAATTAAGGCTGCCTTCACACTGTTCGACATATGGGACATGATAGTCTAGTAGTCCTGCTTATTGTTACGTTTCAATTTTAAATAGTTTGTCAAATTCATTGAATTTCATGGGGAAATGCAGGCCTACTAGAATATCAAGTCACATGTGTCGAACGGGTGCATGAAATAACGCCCGTGGGCCTTATTTCACTTTAAATAGTGAAATAACGCCCACGGGCGTAGTTTCACTTCAATAATAAAATTTTTTTAGTGTCGATCGATTCAAAAAATTTTTCATGGCTCCGTTTTTTTTGCCAGTAATCGGTAGAACATTGTTTTTAAATCAGTTTAGTAGTTTAAATACAATAATTAAAAAATATTTCAAAAAATAGATGTTTTGCTCGAAAATGCAAGAAATTTAATTTTTGAACGCATGGAAAATGTAAAAAAAAAAAAAATATTTTTCTTTTTTCTACTTAAGAATCGCATTTCTACGAAGAAAACAACGTAGAAATCTATGAACAAACACAGGAGCTGTGCGCAATTTAGTGCAAAAAATGTGGTATTTTCGTGAAAGTTTAAAAATAAATTTTCGTTTGCTTCGCTTTTTGTTTTGTTCTTGATTATTATTTTTGTTCTGGCTTTTCGCTAACTTCATAAAGTGTCCAAAAAACGAAGAAATACACAAGTTTATTTTTTGTGGACGCACAAAATACTCAAATTTGACTGTTAGTTTCTCTAAGATTGACGCGATTTTTCTCACCAATACCTTATTGTCTTCGTAAAAGTGCGATTCTAAAGTAAAAACAAATAAAAATATTTTTTTTTGGATTTTTTATATTTTTCCTAGGCGTTTGAAAATTAAATTTCTTTCATTTTCGAGCAAAAAATTTATTTTTTTGAAGTATATTTGGTCTTTGAATTCAAACTTCTTAACCGATTTTAAAACAATATTGTACGCGATTATTGGCAGCTGAATTACCTTTCGATCCATATCTTGCTTGGCTCTATCTGACAATTATGAAGTCAGATGTATCTTAAGATGTAAGAGCACCTACCGAAAAAAATGAAAAAAGTTCATTTGATTTCTGATTTCCATTCCAAACCAAACTAAAAAAATATTTCAGTTGAAATGGGTCATTTATTTTTTTTAAGTTTTGTAAACTAGTGTTATTTGTCTGCAATATGGGCAGAGCAATAAAGATATGTTTTTTTTCGCTTTTTCTACTAAATTGTCATGGCACTCCGATTTTGAAATGATTACAAGGCGCGATTTAAAAAAAAAATTTGCCTGCGCCGCTTTTTTTGTATATCAAAGTCCTTTAAAATAGCGCCACAACTTTCGTCTACTTCCAATTGGTATAGTAATATTATAAAAATATTGAAACACGTAACACGCGAAATTAAAACCTACCTTCTATACCCGCTGTCGCCCACGGTCGTTGTTTCACCATTTATTTTCCACACTCTACTTCAATTTTAAAGCTATATGTCGCTTTTATTACTTCTATTTCTAAATAATATTGATTTCAACCTGCTCTTTTTTTATCTCCCTCACAATTTTTTGATTATTATTTCTTCTCACCTTTGTCATCCATTCTTTCTCAAAGTAATGTAAAAATCTTTGAAGTAGAGCATGACTTTCTTTGCGTAGGTTCAATATTTTGGCTTTCAGGCGTATGAACATTTCTTCATTCAGTCGAGGTTGAATTAACGGCAAACATAAAAATGTGCATTATTGATTCTTCATCAACTTTAATCCAAATTTTGCATTCCAAATGACTTTATTTATAAGCTGTTGCGCCTAACTACTTGGCAGTAATGAAACCAGCAGCCATTGAATTGCGTTTGTGCAGTATGATTGGATTTGTCTGATGCTCGGTCTTGATAATGGCTTTGCACTAATTTTTCGAGCACAAGACATAACTTGAAATGAATACCTTTTAACTAATTTTTGTTGTTTCGAGCATTTTTTAAAATTTATGGTTTAGCAACACCCATGGGCGTTATTTCACTTTTTGGAGTGAAATAATGCCCACTGGCGTTATTTTACTGGACGTTATTTCATGCACCCGTGTCGAACACTGTAAAGGCAGCCTAAGTCCCAAAGCTTCACACAACAATGTAGAGGGCGATTTTAAAGGGTTTGTTTCTTGAAAATCAAAGAGAATTTAAAATAGTGAATGAAATATTTAAAATATAAGTTAAAAAAATGTTCCATTGACTGTAATGTGTCGATTTTCATTACTTTTGAAACAAAAAGTAACTTCCCACAAACTGCAACCAAACAGTGCATTTTTCAAGGTGCATTGGCAGCTCTTGCACTACCTCCAGCTGCTTTATAGACTAAAATCGGCGGTTATTCTGTTTGCAAAGCCAAAAATGAGCTTTGTCGCTGAAAATAAAAACACATTTCTCACAGAGCACGAATTTTGGATAACAAAATTCAATTAAGTGAAATGGCAAACCTTATTAAGCATTTTGGCGTTGCCACATATTACAAATCAAGCGTGAGGTGTCAAAAAATGTTTACTGAAAAAATCAAAAAAGCATAAAAATGATCAAATTGATGTGGTTTCGGAATGGTAACCTTTCGAATGAATATCGAGCGGGGCATAACTACTTCATAAACAATGGTTTAACTAACTAATTGAACTGAACTCAAATCGAAACTTATCCTAGATAGAGATTTGACTGAGCTATAAGGGAATTCTCAAGCTTAATCCACTTTCCGCAGTGACAGGAACTTTCGTTAGTTTTGTTTCAGTATTTTGTGATATTTCAGACCTGGGATTCGATCAATTTCTCAATTTTCTTACTTTTTGAATCCAAATGAGATGGTCAACCATGTCGAAAGACCTATTTGACCGAATTTTTCTCGACCGATTCGATCCGTTCTTTGGGATCACAAATTTTTATATTCCATCTATTCAATTGGCTTATCTTGATTCTTTTTGAAACAAAAAAGTCCTCAATTATTTTCTGTTACAAACCATCAATATTAAGCTGGCTCTAGGTCTCGTTACGCTTGCACATAACTTCCAGAAGCAGGAACACAACACACCACAAAGGAGGCTAGTTGATCGTACATTTAAGAAAACTTAAGGCTCAATTTCAACGATCAACGATTTAGTTCAAACTTCTTTCAAAGGCTTCTTCTACATGATTTCCAACTCTAAACTATTTTGACATTTCTGTCTTTAACATGGGCAAAATTCTATGGTTTTTCCTAAAAAAGAGATCTTGGGGATTATAGATTTAGTTTCAAAAACAATCCAAGTCATAAGTTCTAGATACCCTAAGATCGGTTTTTTGTTATAACTATGTATTATAAACCTACAAAAGCTTCTTAAACCATTTCAGAGTAAGCAAATATTAAACATTAAATTGTAGGGAATCCAATTTTCAATCAAATCGAAATGTAAACGTTTCCAGGCGTTTCAGATATAGTTTGTAGGAAGTCTATTTGCCACAGAGACTTAATTTTGGGCAGGTTTCTTGCTTCCAAAATCAAAACAAGACTCAGAAAGACCTCACTCTGCAGTCTATAATACTTAAATCATCTATGGTTTCCATTAACCAAACTAGGAACACTATTTTTACTTAACATTTCGATTCCTACGAAAAAATCATGGTACCCAAAATTGGTTTAGTCTTCAGATCATTGGATTTCTCACAAAAACTATGAAAATTTGTTGTCTTAGGTTGAATATCCGTAGTTCCACTTCAATTTATATTATTTAGCTACAAAAATGGAATATTTTAGCTAATATATTCGGTTTTTAAAGTGTTTCCTGCTCTCATTTTCTGTGAACAACTAAATATCTAGTTTCTTGTTAAAGAAGTTGTTGGTTGGCGACCTTTCTAATTATTAAACACTTCTTGACCTAATTTGCTATAATCAACTTTTTGATACTTTTAAAGATTCACCGTCATTTTAAACACTTCTTGAACTAATTTGCATTATTTTTCACTTTAACAAGTTTGTAATATCCATAAGCCCATGTCAGTTTTTTTCTAGCCAAAAAAAAGGCTGCTTAAGCGAGCATCACTGACAGACTGCCAACTTTTCTGGCACGTTCTAGCAGCAGCCATCTCCATCTGATCACAAAACAAAAACAAAAAAAAAGTAAAGTCCAATGCACATTTTGTTGTTGTTTTTTTCAGCACTTGCAATACTTGAAATTTATTTAAAACACATTTGCAAATTCAAGTGTGTGAGTGACATTGTGTGGTGTAAGTTTCCTTTTGTTTACAAGATTTGCGGGTTGTTGTTGTTGTCAGTAACCAAAATATATAATATCTGCCAAAGGAAAATAAATTAGTTTCAAAGACAATTAGATTTATTATAAAATTTACCTACCTTTTAAACAATTTTCAAGCTTGTGCCCCTCCACCGGCTGTCCGTCCCGTTTTAGCGTAATCTTCTGGCTTCACGTTCAGATTCCAGCAGGGTAAGAATATCACCCTCACGCACTGGTCCCTTCACGTTGCGAATGATCTGACGATTTTGTTCGCCCAAAAATTCCACCTTGACCTGTGTACACTGGCCCTGGGAGCCGGTGCGGCCAAGAACCTTCATGACGCGTGCCCAAACAACTGGTTTATCCATGGTTTATTAGTATTTTTTGTGAGGAAATTCACGTGATGAAGTGCGCTCCAAATGACAGCCGCAAGCAAAAAGGAAGTTGACGTCGAGTTATCGATTTGACAAAAAGTTAAGTTGGCTGCGCTTGGATCAGGGATGATAAGCGATAGACGATAGAGTGTTGGAAAATGGAGATGCGGGGGCGCGACGCAAAAGTTAAAATTAAAGTAAAGAGAATTAAATAGTTAATAATTAGGGAAAATAGATGGGTAAATTTAATAAAGACATACTTTTTAATTGTGGTCAAAAGGGTTAAGTGAATGACAGTTGGAACATTTTGCCACACTGCCAGACAAACAGAGTTGTCAAGTGGCTTAAATAATATTAAATTTTTAAAATGAGTAAATTAAAAAGTTTTACATTATTTTGCATAATTGAACATTAAATTTTTATATAACAAAGTTCTTTTAATAATATAATCAGTTTCAGCATATTGTTTGATAATATACCGATAATTTGACACCTACGTTTTAAAATTTTATAGTATATAATTTATTATCATTTTTTTTTTTTTTTAATTTTTTATTTAAATATATTTATAATATTATATTTTATATTTATATAAATTTTTATATAAGCAATTAATCGTTTAAAAAAACGTATATAAATTAATTTATATGATGGTAAATAATATTATTGTTTTATTTAATAAATTAATACTAAATTATGCTTCTATTTTGTTTTTTTTTTTTGGTAGGTGGTTAGTGTTTTTTTTTTTATTTGTAACAAACACGAGCTTTTATTTTCCAATATATTTCAAACTCCCTTCGGGATTCGTCATCAGGGCTGAAACAGTGTAGCACAAAGACAAACAGTTTATATTACATAATCGACAAAAATCGTATAAGTAATGTGTACAAAAAGGCACAGCGTCCGCTTAGTCAGCTGTAGTTGATAACTAATTTGATTTTTTGTTGTGGTCAAGTAAATGTTGTATAAATGCGCGCAATTTTCTGTTTTGTTTGGGCATCCTTCATTGGGTGGATAGATGGAGTATCGGTAAACCGTTTGTTGTAATGAGCGCACCTGCTTGTAAAGATGCTTCACAGCAGAGGTCAGGGAGCTGTCTGCTCTCAGCACAGGCCGAAGTGCTGTTTTTTTGGATTGTTGTCTCATTTCTTCTTTTTATGACAGACTTGTGACCGTATATTCTGGTTTCTGTTTTTGTTTTTTAGTCGTACCAATGTATACTTTATCGCATACATTTGTCCCGACACCAGCGCAAGGTATTTTGTAAATTATACATTTTTGTTAGGGCTTTATTTGCTCTCGGTTGCTGAAGAACATTCGATGTGTGGTATTGGTGTGTGCGCTATTATGATGTTGTCTTTGTTGTAGTCGGATTTGAAAGTCTGTCGACAATTTTGGTATGTATACTAAGATTTGCTATACTTGAGTTCAAGTTTCTTTCTGGTCAGTATTATTAAAATTATATGTTTTCATTAGAGAGTATATCGTGTGGTTTGTTTCAATGTTTTCAAAAGCGGTAAAATTAGGTATTATTATATAAGAAAAGTTTCGAAGTAGTGAATGTAAATTAAGTAGGGCCTTTTTGTTAAGGGATGTTTTGTATTGAGCAAATGGATTTTAATTTTCTTTCAATACAATACAATAATACAATCTTTTCGTCTGAAATAATTACAAATCAGGCAAGTTCATTGTCATATTGGATGTATTCGGTATATATTTAGATTGAACCTTGCAAATTCGGACTTTCGACATTTGAGATTACGCACTAAGAAAATCAGTATTGCTTCGGGTTTTGAATTATTTTAAGCTTTGTTTGTGTTATTTATTCCTTTTCTTGTGAGGATTAGTTACAGTTGAGTTAATGCACCAAATGTTGGGCAGGAGCTTTGCTTTATCCTTCGCAACAAGCATCTTTTAATAACACGGTTTCTCTTCTCCAGTGCTATGTGTCAGATAATCTTACAATTTAATGCCAATTTCACATTTTCTACATGGAGAAGGAGTGCCAGAATGATTTACGGGCCGCGTGAAAACAAATACAAATGCACAAACTATTTTCACTACTTGGACCAAGATAGTGAAAACTCAGCTCAATGTCACTGTGGACGGAGGAAGAATAAAAATCTTGGGAGTACTTTTAAACCGCTTTTTTATGAGGCACGCGGAGAACACAGCCCGCAAAGAAGAAAGAAATGGGGCCCTCAAAGCCATAGCTGGAAAGCTCTTGGGGAGAGAGAGATATCCCTAAGAGACCACTAAGCGTGGTCACATCAGAGACACACAAAGAAATGCCCACTTTTGCAACCGTTCATTATGTATTTTTGGCCGCTGAACTCAGATAAATGTCATTTTTCTCCTCAGCAAGTCAGGCTTACGAGATATTTGTATAAACCTATGTGTGTAGCGAGGATAGTTATAATTTTCCCGGCATATTAAGTGTCTACAAATTTGGTTTAAATGTAAGCTGCATTGAACGACGTTACAGAAAAACCAAACACGAAGATTGATTTTGCGAAAGGTACAAATTTTTGGATTTTAATACTGAAAGTGTTTTGATAGACCGATTTTTCCCAAGTTTAAATAATTCTGAAAAATTTTCTGCGATATTAAAAGTCTTAGGAAAAATAGGTGGTTGTCTTTTGTTTCTTCTTATTTTACAATTACAATCAAGGCGCAAACCTTTTGAATTTTGCAGGCGTCGGTCCGGGGTCTGAAACCTGCTATAAAGTCTAAGGTTCGGTTCGCGGACCGGTTCTCGGAACCCCTGAACCCAAGGTTTTGGTTATTCGAACCTCGTCTGCTTGAATATAAAAGAATAGTTTCGATAAAAAATACTTATTTCTTAAGTAATATTCTTATACTTCATACTTATATCTTCTTCTAGAGCTGTTCATCTATACTATCTCTCAGATCAAAAGATCAAATTGAGGTGTTGAGAAAGCATGTTACACTGATACCGAGCTGCTGTAAATACAAGTAGAATCAGGACAATATTTTTAAATCCCGGCTTTATTCACCTTTCCGTAAATTTGATAACATTTGTCGATGTCGTTCTCAGGACATTTTGATGTTTTTGCTTTCATAAACTATCTTCTTCTGCAATCCAACGAGTCATAAAAATTGAAATTTGTATTTGTATTTTATTGAGATTATTTGGAAAAAGCTTCACCACCTACATCACCATAGTTGAATGCCCCAGCCAGATTTTATGAATTTTCTATTTCGACTCGGGTCTTTTCCGACTCCTCTGAATGATACTTTTGTCGGGAGAAAATGGTATTCTAGCCCCGACTCTTCAGAGGAGTGGTTTAAAGCCCCTTATCGATCAGTTTTTTGAGAGTTTTTTTCGAGTCGTTTCTTAATGAGTCACTATTTGAGAAATGCACAAGTCATTTCAAGTCTTTATTTAATCGCACATGAAACTAATCTCGTTTTAATCTCGAATAAGACTCGTCAAGGTAATTCTTGTTAAAATGATCTTCCAAGTGCTGGGTGGGCCATTTCGCTCTACTGTTGTCATTAAACAAATCTCCTGCTTGAATTCACTGGTTGATTTCGCCGCTCCATTTTCGCCCTTTACCGGCGGTAAAACGACCTCCAGAGAAAATCGAAGGACTATAGAACTTCTTCAATTTTACAAGTCAGACTTTATTTTCTATACTTTCCCAGCATCTACAAATGTAAAATTGGCTATACAGCTCCTCCAACGGGGCCGTTTTCAAGCTTTTCCTGCATGTGTCGTTGAAAATCCACAAATTTGGTGAACCGGAACCAATTTTTCGAAAAAGTGGTCCGGTTCGGGTTCAGCTTTTTATTTTTAAAGTGTTGAATTTGCAAGAATTAAAATAAACTGTTTGATATATTCAATTTTTAATGTTTAATCTTACTTCTATTCCTTTAAGTTTGCTTAAGGATTTACCGATAGTTCAGACGATAGTTATCGGTATTAGCTACAGTTTAGCATTTACATAAGCTGCAGTTTCTATTTAGTGACCCTTTTTTAAATTTTTCTTCAACTCAAAAATAAAATATTCTATTTATTTTTAATATTTGTACATTTTTCATTAGATTTTGATAAGCTGTATTCGATAATTTTTTTATAACAATTATTTAAAAAAATTTTATTTCAGAGTCATCGATAGTTTGACATTTTATGTTGACAACCCTAGACCTGGCACACGCTTGGTGAAAACACACACAAGTAAAATTTGTCTTATTGAAAAGCTTAACTTTGTATATATATATATAAATCTTCTATAGTTTTTGCAGTTTTACCCCCTAAATATTTTTAATTTCAACTTGCCGATAGTTTGTCCCATACTCATCGATAGTTTGACATTTTATTTGAAAACACACAATTAAAATTTGCCTTATTGAAAATCTTAACTATGTATATATATATATATAACTCTTCTATAGTTTTACAGTTTTACCCCCCTAAATATTTTTAATTTCAACTTGCCGATAGTTTTGTCCCATACTCATCGATAGTTTGACATTTTATTTGAAAACACACAATTAAAATTTGCCTTATTGAAAATCTTAACTATGTATATATATATATATATATATATAACTCTTCTATAGTTTTGCAGTTTTACCCCCCTAAATATTTTTAATTTCAACTTGCCGATAGTTTTGTCCCATACTCATCGATAGTTTGACATTTTATTTGAAAGCAACTGACAACCCTAGACGTGGCACACGCTTCGTGCAATTAGCCGAAAACATTGCTCAACTCGTCACTAGCCCGAACCGAGGGCCAGATTGTAGTACTTCATTTCGGGTTTTTCTGTTGAGCACGTCGGACGCTTTTGCAAGTTTGTGAACTTTATTCAATTGTTTTACTTTTTTTTGGGACAATTTGTGGAATCGTTGAATTAACCATGAAGAATTATATGTTTCTGATGGTAATGGTTTTGCCTCTAATCCTGGGCACCTTGACTACACGTAAGTTGAGCGGTAAAACGAGGGCCGGCGGCTTTTTCCAAGGGCGGCCTACGTGGCACACATACACCTACAGTCCACACTTATACACTTTCACCTTTAGCTCAATTGTTTAAACTTTTTTTCGGTTAAACTAACTAAATAATTTAAGAAAAAGTGTTGATAAAGCGGTTTACTATAAAGTATAAATGCTTTTGACTTTCTTTTTGCTGACTTGGCACTTGCTCTCTCTTTCTCTCTCATGTTTAGCCTACAAACTGGGAGCCTTGGCTGCGGAGCCTGCAGCTGAGGATGATCTGGTGGATGTGGACAGTGAGGAGGGTGCTGTTACAGGCGAGGATGCTGATACTGACCAGGAGGAGGCAGATACGGGCAGCAGTTCTGCCTCTCCGCTTGCAGACACCTATTTGCTCTTCACCAAACCTTTGTATACGCCCGGCCAGCAGCTGGATCTGCCCGGTGGCAAGCCCGTGGAGTTTTTGATTGGCTTCACCAACAAGGGAGCCGAGGAATTTGTTATTGAAACTGTGGAGGCCTCCTTCCGCTATCCCATGGACTTTAACTACTTTATTCAAAACTTCTCCGCGGTGGCCTATAACCGTGAGGTTAAGCCTGGCTTTGAGTCTACCGTTTCGTATACGTTTATGCCCTCGGATCAGTTTGCGGGACGTCCATTTGGCCTGAATATTGCTTTGGCCTATCGCGATGCCAATGGCATTCAGTACAATGAGGCGGTGTTCAATGAGACGGTGTTGATCTCTGAAGTGGATGAGGGTCTGGATGGTGAAACATTCTTCTTGTATGTCTTGCTGGCTGGTATTGTGGTTTTGCTTTTGGTGATTGGTCAGCAATATCTGTTGGGCAGCTCGGGCAAGCGCAAGCGTGCAGCCGCCAAGAAGGTCATTGAAACTGGCACCGCCAACGATTCCAATATTGACTACGATTGGGTGCCACAGGAAACGCTGCGTGCCTTGCGTAAGTTTACTCACCTTTTCCCCAAATTCTTATAATAATTTACTTTGTTTTTGTTGCGCAGAGAAATCCCCACCCAAATCCAAGACGCCAAAGACCTCCCCCAAGCCGGGCAAACAGGCCAGCCCCAAGGCCAGCCAACAGAGCCCCAAACAGCGCAAGGTCAAGCGCTCGGCGGGTGATGACTAAAGCAAAGACTGCCCCAACAAACTCCGCATCCATCTAAATTTCATTCTTCAGGAGTAGTGTCGTTCCCCCGCACAGGCATCCAATTAATTAGTAATATAATACTATAAACCCATTGTTTTTTTTTTCGATTTCGATCAACAGAGATTGTTAGTGTTTAAAACAGCGTGTTTCTTAATTTTGCGTTTCATTTCTTTGCCCCCCCCCCCCCCCCCTCACTCACGCTCTGTCTCCACCAGCCTCCTTGTCCTTTCGCAGAATTTTGTCTTCGTTTGTTGAAGACGGCGAATAGACACCAGGGAAACAAAAACAAAAATAACTGAAAATACCTTCCAATTGTATGATAAATTTAATTAGCATATTATAAATAATTTTTTTTATCACTTTTGTGTGTGTGTGGATATTTTTTTTTTGGTTTAATTTGTTTTCAGTGAATGAAAAAATGTAACAAAAAAAGAAATGAAAACGTATTTAGCTAGCGAAGCGTTTGGAAAGCGTATAGAATAAAGACAAGTCAGGTGATTTCTTCTATTTTGAAATATTTGATGAAGATGTCATTTAAATCCTCCACTTGACTAGATG
>JAEIFU010002993.1:0-34460 GCA_018904235.1 Lordiphosa stackelbergi
ATATAACCCGACGCGCTTCGCTGCGCTTTCAACAGTATAGAACCAAACAATGTTAGATATAATAATGCTCCGCAGAACCCAGAAATCGAACTTTGCTGATGGGTTTTTCCTTCAACTCCCACCCCCATCCCTCTCACCCACTCTCCACCCAATTCCCCCAGTTCTCACTTCCCACCCACTTTCCGCCCACATCCCGCCCACATTACTTCCACATCCCACCCACATCCCTCCCTCTTCCCGCCCACATCCCACCCACATCCCTCCCACTTCCCGCCCACATCCCATCCGCATCCCTCCCACATCTCGCCCACATCCCATCCACATCCCTCCCACTTTCCGCCCACATCCCATCCACATCCTATCCACTTCCCACCTACAGTCCACCCACATCCCACCCACTTTACACCCAATTTCCCCAGTTCCCACTCATTTCCCACTCCCTTTCCGCCCACAACCCGCCCACATCCCACCAACATCCCACCCACATCCCACCCACATCCCTCCCACTTCCCGCCCACATCCCGCCCACATCCCTTCATCCCATCCACATCCCTCCCACTTCCCGCCCACATCCCGCCCACATCGCTTCCACATCCCGCCCACATCGCTTCCACATCCCACCCACATCCTTCCCACCTACATTCCTTCCACATCCCACCCACTTTACACCCATTTCCCCCAGTTCCCACTCATTTCCCACCCCCTTTCCGCCCACAACCCGCCCACATCCCACCAATATCCCACCCACATCCCACCCACATCCCGCCCACATCCCTTCCACATCCCATCCCCATCCCTCCCACTTCCCGCCCACATCCCTTCCACATCCCATCCACATCCCTCCCACATCCTCCCCATCCTCACATCCCACCCACATCCCTCCCACTTCCCGCCCCCATCCCATACTCTTCCCACCTACATTCCACCCATATCCTACCCACTTCCCGCCCACATCCCATCCACTTCCCGCCCACATCCCACCCACATCCCATCCTCATCCCTCCCACATCCCACCTACATCCCGGCGTTATTTCCAACATCGGAAAATGAAAACACTAATGAATTTTCCTTTTTACCTTACAAATCGAGTTTCAAGTCAATCGGATGAAAATAATTCTTTTGCATGTATAATTTTCCGGGCATTTTCACGCCTGGGGGCGGATTTTCCAACATTGAAAAATCACATTTTTAACTATTTCGTATTCTGTCCTTTCCAACCGAGTTTCAAGCCAATCGGATGATAAATAGTTTTTTTTCATGCAGAATTTTCCGGCAATTTTCCGGTCGTCAGGTCGAATTTTCCAACTTCGGAATATCACATTTCAAACTATTTCGTATTCTATCCTAACAAACCGAATTTCAAGCCAATCGGATGAAAAATAGTTGCTTGCATGCAGAATTTTCCAGCCATTTTCCTCGTGGGCGGATTTTCCGAAATCGGGAAACACGTGTCGAATATTTTGCGTACTATGCTTGCGATCCAAGTTTCAAGTCAATCGGATGAAAATCAAATGTTTACCATACAAACTTTTCCGGCGCTTTTCCGACTTTTTCGGGTGGGATTTTCCGGAAAATTGGAACACACTTATTGTTGAATTTTCATATACATCGTTGAAAATGAGTTTGAATCTGATCGGATAATAAACAAAAAGTTTCTATACAACAGTTTTCCGTGAATTTTCCGACTTTGGGGATAGATTTTTCAAAATTAGAAAGTAGCTCTCTTTTTATGTCTTAGTATGTGTAATTTTGAAAATGAGATTGGAGCTAATCACTGGCAATTAAAGTTTCGCCCATACAACCTTGACCACCCACTTTCACCCAGGGGGTGAATTTTCCGGAAGATTGGTATGCAGTTGTTGTTGAATTTTCATATAGATCTTTGAAAATAAGTTTGAACTTGATCGGATGAAAAACAAAAAGTTTCATTCAACAGTTTTCCGCGAATTTTCCACATTTCCCGACAGAATTTTCCAAAATCCGTTCTTAGTACTCACTTTCAGCATAAGATAAAACTACTGTGAAAATCTCATCTTTCTATCTTTTATGGTTTAGGCTAGAGGTTAAGGCCTATGATTGAAAGGTAGTGAGTCCAGGCCCCAGTCTCCAGTTTGGGACATGCTTTTTTGTTTTTGTGTAATCTAGATTTTTAAACAATTGCAGTTTCCTTGAATTTGTTATCGCTGCATGACCTGAAGTCATAAATGCGTTAACCAAAATGGCTACTTGGTTTTGGTGACTTCCCGAACGGTTTATCTGCGTTACACCTACGTATTCTGTGGAACGTGACACTGGTACATGAACCAATTTGCCATTAAATTAAATTCGGGGTATTGATCTGAACTCCTTCGATCGTTGCATCATTTTCAGATTAACCGCATTGTAGCTACCACTTTTTGCAATTTAAGTTCTTACACATAAAAATTCGATGTACAACAAAAATCAATTCATTGCATTGCTATATATATTTAAAGGGTGGTCAGTTGGTTATTAATGATTTACTTGGCCGTTTTATAAGGCATACATTTATAATACAATTAATAAAATTAAAAAAACCTTACAATTCAACAGGCATGTTGTCGAAAGGGTTGTTCACAATTGAACGTGTTGAAAATTCATCAACTCAACAATCTCCAAAACTCAACTGTTTGTGAAATATCTTTTTAGAAAGAAATTTACACTAATTAAAGTGTGGTTTAAAAGTGTTTTACATTTAACGCAGATCGTTTTGAAGTCGACCGCCGCATTCTCAGCCTTTGCTACCAAACCTATTACTCTTGGCTTCCCGGGTCGTTCCCAGATACTCAGATCGTTCGATGAAGCATCATCGGCGTTTACAGGCTATCGATTTTACTATAACGAAACATTAAGAATTTATTTGTTTGTTTACGTGTTTTAATAAATTTTAACCACCTTCTACAACTTTAAAATTTTGAGAAAAAACAATATACTAAAAATAAGGCCTAACGGCTTCACTGTAAAGATGCACCCTTTAAACAAAAAAGAAGACATCGCATTCCTTAGGGAAAACTTACGGGGCCCCAAGACTTCTGTCGATGTTTTAGCTACGAGGAAGAGTAGGAAACGCTACCACACTTATTATGCCCTTATCCCACTATGAGAAGAAGACTTAATACACTTGGTCAATATATTTCTAGTCATTTTCTTAATAAAATCCCAGATAGAGCTGGTGTTAGACCAAGATAAGATTTTAAAATAATCAAAGATCATCCATTTATTTACTGATCCTCACCCCATCAAGTACTTAACCCCAATAGCTAAACTTTATTTCTGCATTTAACCATACGAACTTTTGTTCATACGGAACATATTGTGTTACACACTTCTGACACTTGAC
The DNA here is from genome assembly GCA_018904235.1 of Lordiphosa stackelbergi. Taxonomy (NCBI): domain Eukaryota; kingdom Metazoa; phylum Arthropoda; class Insecta; order Diptera; family Drosophilidae; genus Lordiphosa; species Lordiphosa stackelbergi. The sequence goes on from JAEIFU010002993.1 coordinate 3,359, forward strand.
TTAAGGGTTGAAATAAGCATGCGATCGTTCCGACACTTTCACCTGTTGTTACCCCCAATGCAACGGGAAGTGGAAGTGGTCAAAATGCCACTGTGAGAACGGAAGTTTTGGGCCACAAAACAATTACGCGAAAGCCCCAAAGACAAAAAAAAAAGAAACCAAAGTGCTTAAAGGGGGCTCAACTAAACAACTCTCCTCTACTGCTATTACAGATTTAATTATATAATTAATAAATGTAATCAACGGCAGGCAAGGGCGACCATCTGGTAGGCTGGCTGGCACGCATGCCCATCCAACGACGATGCGCGAAAGGAAGTTGTCGCTGAGAGACAAAGAAGTCAACGGAAATCGCAAGGCAAAAACAAGAGAGAAAAAAAGCAACTGGCAAACAGGCGGCATTCTTCGTCAGAAATAACGTGCCCAGATCTAAAGTAGAGTTGGATGTGAGGGGACATACACACACACACACACACATGTGTGTTCTTGTGTGAATTTGATTGGAACAATCATGGTGACTTGTTGATTGAGCTACAACAAGCTGAAAATGTTAAGGGATTGCCAGATTCGATAAAAGAATGAACAGAAGGAACATCCCAATGTAGTTAGAATTAGTGATACCCGTTTTACAGGGTACAAAGTTTTCTTTGATATCAGTCGCATGCTCTCACAGCATGCGTAGGGTATAAAGCTTCAATGGACAGTGCAAAAAATCTGTATTAAAACTCTTGAAAAAAGAACACACAAAATAAGGAGGAAAACGTTAAAAAGAATGACGATGAATGACGGGAAGCGCACAGCTTAGCTGCGCTCTGTTGGATAATTGAGGAAGTTATAATTGCCAATGAATGCCTGCCAGCCAGCCGGCCAACCAAGCCGACCAAACCGATCGTCCACCACAGCTGGCAAAAGTCAAGAAGAGGCGAACCAAAGGCAAACCCTTTGCCAAGATCGAAGCCAACCAGCAGCAGCGACAGTAGCCATCGATGTTTGTCGTTGTCTTTTGCTGTTTTGCCAAGAGGAAACAGTTGTGGTTGTTGTTGTTGTTGTTGTCTTTGGCAAACGGGAAACAGGACATGTCAGCGCATAAATTGAAATGAGTGTCTCCGTCTCCATCTCCATCTCCGTTGACAACGGAAGGACAACCATAATTGAGCTACAGTCGCTTATTACAAAAGAATTTTTGCGTCGCAATTCCAGGCGATGAGCTAATAATTATTTGTTAAGTACTTCAACTCAATTGCATCACGCATACAAATACAATACAAGACAACCACCACGCACCTGTGTCAACAATGTAAGCTACCCCAAGGAAGCAGATAGGTTAGATACGAAGGTACAAACAAGCGCTGTTTTTTTTGCTTTTGTATCTAGATACTTGACACGATTACCAGAGACCCAGACAAGGATTTTCATTGTGTTCAACAACCAAGTCGCAATAGAACCAAACACAAATTCATCATCTCACAATGCGTAGCCATTCAACTGGTTCAACTGTTTTATTTGACTTACCTCCTTGCTGGGCACACAAATTGGTGTACCCACTTTGACAATGCCATTCTCCACCATTACGCCCATGACGATGGGATCACGACTGTTGAATACGAATTGTGGCAGTATCTAGTGGAGAGTAAGAGAAAGAGAGAGAGAAGAAAAAATTAGTTCAACTAACTAATAAGCGGCTCAATCCGAAACGATCGATAACGATAGAGATCTTAACTACATTTTAAATAATGTTGTATAATTATGGTAGCTCAGGCGATGCTAACAACAGTTTGGGTATCTAGAGTACACAAAAAGCGTTTCCAAGTTGTACCCTACAGTGCGAAGAGAAAGGAGATCAGTTGGTTGATTGATCGATATAAGTGATTGGATGAATGATTGATTAAACTCGAACTATTAAAGAAAAGTATGCCCGTATGAGGACGTATCGAAATTTATATTTGGGTAAAAGGGTTTAGTTTAAGTTCAAATTTCTTGATTTGCTTGCTCTTGTCGAGTGACTGCTGTTCAGTGACTCTTGTTCAGTCACGTTTAGTCAGTCACGGGACTGTTAGTCAGTGACTGCTTTTTAGTGACTCTTCTTCGGTGACTCTTGTTTAGAGACTATTATCTAGTGACACTTGTTCAGCTACTGCTATTCAGTGACTATTGTTGTGTACAGGGTTGCCCATATTCGACGGACCCATGTTTTTTTTTTAAAAATCAAAGAAAAAAATAAAAATTTGGCGGTTGGCAATCTTAATCATTTAATTTGTTCCAAGTAGATTTGTTTACATCAATTTTTGAATATGATATCTCTCAAATGGCCGCCTCTGGCGTTGATGGCGTATTGTGCCCTTTTTGCAGCATTTTCCATCGATTTCGCCAACATTTCGGCCGGAATAGCGGCTATTTCTTCACGAATGTTGTCCTTGAGCTCTTCTACGGTCCTTGGCTTGTTAACGTAAACCTTTGACTTCAAATATCCCCACAAGAAGAAGTCAGGCGGCGTCAAATCGGGCGAACGCGGTGGCCAGTCCAAATCACCACTTTTCGACATCAAACGGCCCGGAAACAATTTCTTCAGAAAATCGATTGTTATGCGACTTGTGTGCGGTGGAGCGCCGTCTTGTTGAAACCAGAACTGCCTCATACGCTTTCGACGAATAATTGGCATCACAAAATTGGTCATCATGTCGCGATAACGCTCCTGGTTGATGGTAACAGCATGGCCATTTTCATTTTGGAAGAAAAACGGCCCAATGACCGTTTTCGCACTAACGCCGCACCAAACTGTGACTTTTTCGTCATGAAGAGGCACTTCTTGAATCTCCTGAGGATTTTCAGTGGCGTAAATACGGCAATTTTGCTTATTTACGGTCCCATTTCACACATTTCGGTCACATTTTTTAATTTTTTAAAAGCACGTTGAGTTTTCACAATTGACTTGTTCTGTTGAATGTAAATTTCAACTATTTCAGAGCGCTCGCGTGGCGTGTATTGTTCCATGGTAAAAATCTGCTTGGACTGACGCTTCAAACGCGGTATGTCATTAAGCGATCTGACATCTCTGTCAAAAGTTATGGCGTTGCCAGATGGGTCCGTCGAATATGGGCAACCCTGTACAGTGACTCTTGTTCAGTCACGTTTAGTCAGTCACGGGACTGTTAGTCAGTGACTGCTTTCTCCCTTAGGCACTATTTTCAATGGTGACTCGAGTCCAGTGACTTTTGTTCAGGCACAAAATAAGGAGGTGACTCTTGTCTAGCGACTATTTAGATTGTTTTTTTATTTGTTGTTGGGGAAGTGGTGCACCGCGACCAATTTTGGTCTATTGTGCCCCCTACTGAGTTTACAGCTCTCCTAGCAGCCCTATTTCCTGTACAAAAGCCAGGATTTTTGTGGGTTCTAAGTTACTGATATTGCTTGGGTGTAGAATGTGTTTCCCAAATCTGCTGAGTCTGCGCCTCGCTAGGGCATCGCAGTGTGCTAGTATATGTTCAGAGGACTCCTCCTTCTCTTCACAGTATCTGCAAAGTTGGGTGTTTGTTATTCCCAACTTGTACATGTGGCTCCGCAGTCTGCAGTGACCCGTGTAGAGCCCTGTCAGAATCCTGAGGGCATTCTTTCCTTGTTGGATTAACTTTTGGAACCTTTTGAGGTCGTGGTTCACTATTAATGCTTTAGCTTGTCTCATTCCCCTGGTGTTTACCCAGGAGGCTGTTCTAAGCGTATTCTCTTCCTTTCTTAGGAGTCCTTTTATTGTGTGTTGGCCTATACCGCAATAGGGCTCTGGCCCTACCATTGCGGTGGCTGCACCCTTGCGTGCCAGTTCATCGGCCAATTCGTTTCCAGGGATGTTGTTGTGTCCCGGTATCCATCGTAGGGTCAGGTTGTTCCTGCTGCCTAGTTGGTCCAGTTTGTTCTTTGTCTCTAAGACTAGCTTAGAGGTGAACTTATTACTGCTGAGCGCTTTAAGCGCTGCTTGGCTATCGGAGAGGATAGCTATTTCTCTATTATGGTAGTTCTTTCCCATATTACGGTCTGCGCAACGGGAGATGGCACATACTTCAGCTTGAAATATGCTTGTGAATTCTCCCATTGGTTCAGATATTTTCGTTCCTGGTCCTGCTACCCCAAGTCCGGTTCCTTGGGGCGTCAGGGACCCGTCTGTATACCACATAATTGTGTGTGGTTGCATTTTATATGTTTCTTCTAGTGAGATCCATTCTCTCTTATTACTTTGGTGTACAGTGAAATTCCTGTCAAAGTGATACTCGGCCACCATTTCGTCTCTGGGTTGGAGGATTAAAGGGATTTCCTTTTCCAGCTTTTCAGAGTCTCTGAGGCTTACTATGTGGTTTCTACCCACTCCTTCTGCTGTTAATCTAAGCAGTGTTGCTTTTTTCTTCAGGCAGATGGTATGGTGGAGTGGTGTTAGCTCCATCAAAACCTCGATTGCCGCTGTCGGACAGGTACGCATGGCTCCAGTCATGCATATACATGCCAGCCTTTGCAGTTTTTGCAACTGCGTCCTAACTGTGAGGAGGTTTGCTCTATCTCCCCACACAACAGCTCCATAAGTGAGCATCGGTCTCACAACCATGAGGTATAGCCATCGGAGTATGTGTGGTGCCATGCCCCACGATTTTCCGGCTATGCTCCTGCATGTGAATAGTGCTCTAGTGCACTTGCTGAGTGTATACTCTAAGTGCTTGTCAAATCTCAGCCTGTTGTCAAAGACAACGCCGAGGTATTTGACTTCTTTTTCTGGTGTAATGAGGCAGCCGGATAGGCGTATTGGCCTCATTCTGCTTAGCTTGTATTTTCTAGTGAACGGTACTATGATGGTTTTCGCAGGGTTTAGGTTGAGCCCAACCCTCTTGCACCAGTCAGACGTCACTTTCAGTCCCCTCTGGACTATGTCACATAAGGTTTCTTCGTACTTTCCTCTCGCAAGGATGACAATGTCATCAGCGTATCCTTGGCATGTTATGCCCAGGGAGGCGAGTTTCTCTAGGAGCTCATCCACTAGTAGGCTCCACAACAGTTTTTGTTCAGTGACTTCAGTCACTTTTTTTCCAGTGACTCCTGTTTAGTGACATTTTTCAGGGACTGTTAATCAGAGACTACTTTTTAGTGACTCATGTTCAGGGACTCTTTTTCGGTGACTCTTGTTCAGCGACTATTGTTCAGCAACTGTTATTCAGTGACTATTGTTCATTAACTCCTAATCAGTGACTCTTTTTCAGTCACTATTTTATTTAGTGACTCGAGTCCAGCGACTCTTGTTCAGGCACTTATTTTCAGTGACTCTTGTTCAGCAACTGTTATTCAGTGACTATTGTTCATTAACTCCTAATCAGTGACTCTTTTTCAGTCACTATTTTATTTAGTGACTCGAGTCCAGCGACTCTTGTTCAGGCACTTATTTTCAGTGACTCTTTTTCGGTGACTCTTGTTCAGCGACTATTGTTCAGCAACTGTTATTCAGTGAGTATTGTTGATTAACTCCTAATCAGTGACTCTTTTTCAGTCACTATTTTCTTTAGTGACTCGAGCCCAGCGACTTTTGTTCAGGCACTTATTTTCAGTAACTCCTGTCTAGCGGCTATTTTCCAGTGACTTTTGTTGGTGACTCTTGCTCAGTGAGTCTTGACCAGTGACTTTTGATTATAGATTTTGTTCATTGACTTCTGTTCAGTCACTTTTTTTCCAGTGACTCTTGTTTAGTGACCATTTTCAGGGACGGTTAATCAGTGACTCTTGTTCAGTGACTCTTGTTTAGTCACTATTTTCCAGCGACTGTTGTTCAGCGACTGTCGTTCAGTGACTCTTCTTTGGTGAGCTTCTCATCGTATGAAACAGATTAGTTGACTACAACCCTAGCGCATTTCCACTTCGCTTTTATCTAACCAAAAACCCAAACAACTTTGACTACCCAAGAACAACTTAATTTCCGTTGCGTCAACTGGCTAAAAAGAAGGCCCGCAAATGGTTTCCCGCCTGCAGCAGCCGCATCAGCATCATAGAAAACGATCGCACGTAGCAAGAAAAAGTAGCCCAAAGAACCCGTCTCTCTACATATTCCACCTCCTTCTCCTTAAGTTGAAGCAAAGGCGAGTTAATAACTCAAACTAAACAACGTCATTGTTATTACATGAAGTTGGACTTGGAGAGCAGCCACTGGGAGAAGCAATCGAGCGAACCCAAATGCTGCTACTAACAGCTGTACGCTGTGTGTCCAATTACCAGCACAGTGGGAGCCCCGCTGGCTGGCTAGAAGAGCTCTCGAGTCGCAACATTGCATACGACCATAATCTAATGATTGCCTATAAATCAAATACGCTGTTTAAACATTATTTGAGCAGGAAGTGTGGACGTGCTGCAGCTTGTGCGGGGGGATTCAAAGCTTTAATCGCTTGCTGAGTGCCTGGCTTTGGTAACAGCACCACCATCATTAGGCCCAGACGAGACACAGCTGGAATCGGGACTGGATTGCATTTTACACCTGTAGCTTTTGGTGGTAATTGCAGGCAGGAGGCGCATTAAAATAATGCCCATAATGACACTGAGTCTAGCTTACCTTTAGCTTGCATGGGAAGACGGCTATGGAACGGAACTCCTCGCGCTTCTTTTGTTTCAGTTCCTCACGATATGCGGTGAACTTGTCGAACAGATGATAGATAATGTCCGCTTGGAATATTTTGACGCCCAACGATTCGGCCATTTCCTGAGCCTCGCGTTCCACCTTCACATCGAAGGCCAGAATTGTTGCATATCTAGAAGGGCGAAAGAAAGAGATCCACCGAGGTAATTTAATACAATTAAAAGTATAATAATAATCATAATAATAGTATTACGACGAAGAGGATGAATGATGGGGTAATGGGGCAATGCAGCGTATTTGGTTTTCCTGTCCGTTCAAGCTGGGGCCTACTAATGATCTTGCCAGATGCCGTTCCAACCAGCACCAGGAAGCGTTAATAATTGAAATCACAACAACATCAAACGTTGGTCAGTCCCCAAGTCCGCTGTTTGTTGTTGATTTAGTTTGGTCAACTTGCGCTCTGCGCTTTCAATGACAGGAAACGGTTGGCATTTCAAGACATTCGAGAGCCACTCTTGACTTGGTGGTGGCGCCGAACAGGAAGGGTCTACAAATTATGTGCGGCTTTTGACTTAATGAGCGGCACTTTCCTCCAGAAAAGGCCAAATGCTGAAGCGAATATTGTGAAGCCAGAAATGATTAAGAATAGTCAAAGTCTAATAAACTGTGATTGTCGTGATCAATTTATGGAAAAGCTATTTATGATGGGCTGATTCTCTGTCATATGTGATTCGGCTTTATTTTCACAGAAAAAGAGGTGACAAAATGAAAGCAAAGTGGGCTTATCAAGTTAATACGTGGACGTGCATCAGTTTTGAAAAAGAAGCGGTCAGGACGAAAAAGATTCAGCTTGAAAAAATGTATCTGAGGAAAATATTCTGCTTAAACTATGAGCTTATATCCAAGCCCTCAAAACGGTCCAGAACCAAACCCCAAAGATATGGTTTTGTTGGGGCTTTTTCGGTTCCTTCGAACCGGATCAGTTGTTCCTTTAAAAGAAGACTAATTTCAGTCACTTTTAAAAAAACATTACATCATATATCAAGGTTTGAAACCAGAGATTAAAACCGAAACCGTTATTCGTTCGGATTACGGTTACTGTTTTAGCCGAACGCTTTTTTCCGGTTAAGGTTATATAACGGTTGTGGTAAATAGGTTACGGTACGGGATACGGTTATTAGCCTTGTTCTGTTTCGAGTTTCGAATACGGCTATTTGTCAATCCCTTTGTCATGCAGACAAAAGTAGCTCCATCGTCAAGCAGTGGCAGTCGCCTGTCGTCATGCTGCACGCACGTTGTTCTTCCTTCAAACTCAAGTGTGCGACATCAAAGCGACATCAAATTTTATGATTTTTTTTGTGAAATCGCTACGATGACGATACGAGCCGATACATTCAGAGGAAGAGAGTAACTTGAAAAAGGCGATCGCGCAAACAACAACAATATACCCACGTTTTCATACAAACAAATTGGCAAATTGGATGAGAAACAAGAAAGAGACAACGCAGCTAACTAAAATCTTTACCTTCTTCAACTTTCCTTTAATTTGTTCATCAAATCAAGTTACGTATATCGAAATTTTTACTAGTAGAAGAAAAGCCAGAGTATAACCCATATATTTGTTTCTGTTTCGGTACTGATAACCGGTTATGTTAATAAAAGTTATAGGGATACGGTTATAAGAAACAATTTTTTCTATTACGGTTACGGATTCAGTTACAAATTTTGAAGTGTTTTTAGCGGTTAAGGATTGCGGTTTCGGTTACGATTTTAATCTCTGTTTGAAACAAAACCTTAGCTCGATAAGTTTAGACACTACCAGTTGCTCGAGTAAGTTTAGGAACCAAAGACTTTTCCCACTAACCATATTCTTGTTTTATTTGCTTGATTGGCCCGATCAACAGCACAACCGTTCGACGGTCTCGCCCAAAATACTGTATATCACTAGTATGGTCGCCAGCACTCGCTTCTGCTCCGTGACGAGCTGGCACACAGTATGGTCAGCGCGAAGCTTGGCAATGTCTCTCCGAACAACTGGTCAGCCCATCTTAGTCGTGGTCTTCCCGCTTGACCTAACTTCCTACCATAGTCAACCGCCTTACGACTAAGAGAGTCTGATTCCTGTACTGGAGCAATTCTGTCGACCATCCTGGTACATGTCCAAACGAGCGCAGCCGCTGTGGCTTTATGCGCTTGACCAGACAGGTTGCCCATAGAGCTCATACAGTTCGTCATTATTTCGAACCCCATGCGGAAATCATCACCAACTTTTAAAGGTCCAAAAATCCTCCGAAGAATCTTTCGTTCAAACACGCCAATCGATCGCTTCATCCGCAGTCGCTGTAGATTGCTCACCATGCTTCTGAATACGCCGTATTGCAGGACTGGGATGATAAGCGACTTGTATAGGGCTAATTTTGTTCTTCGCTTGAGGTCTCTGCTCTTGAGCTCCCTACTTAGCCCGTAGTAGCACTTGGGAAAAGATTACAATAAGCACTAAGAATACTGAACCACACGGCCAAATGATAGAATGACGCAAACACACAAGTGGTTCACCGGCGGAGTCATTGGTCCTTACTTTTAAGAAAAAGACGTTGGTGAGCTCATTAGAATTTGAATGATGACGGTTTTAACTTCATAGTTTGGCTTTTATTTTGCCTGTTTGTTAAGCGACGTCATTTCACTCTTACAAGTGTACCCATATTTGAATGTAAGTGTGACCCTTCGGCTAGTTTAATAAAGTAATTATCGAAAAATGGTTTTCATTGATGTGCTTAAACTTACTGCCGTCCCGGTCCCGACCACGTCTATCCCGTCCCAATTCCGACCAACACAACTCGCGGGTCCCGCCCATCTCTACCCTGTACCCATTAAAAATGAGTAAAAATGTATGTAACAGGGAGAAGGAAACATTTTCGACCCTATATAGCAAGGGTGGCCAAACTGAACCCGCGTGGAATGAAATACTAATGCACAAAATATATTTTAAGCGAGAACAACTACAATAAATTTCTGTTTGTGTGTGTGCCGCCGTAAATAGCGAAAAGGGCTCGGGCCACTGCTGGCGAGGCTAGTGCCGACTACGCTAAGCAACTTTGTTGTTGCGTTCGAGTATGCGAGAGACATCGGAGAGAGAGAAGAGAGACATATATGTTGTTGTTGTTGTGGCAGGTCTGCACTTGCCAACAACAAATCCTTAGCTCGGAAAGAAAGAGAGGAGTGCACGCATATGAATTTTTTGTTGCTTTATGAAGACCGCAACTCCTTTGCGTCAAACAACAACAAATGCGCCGCTTGCGGAATGGGCATGGGCGCCCCTGCTATACAGTATATTCTTGATCAGCATCAACAGCCCAGTCGGTATAGCTATGTGCCTCTGTCCGTCCGTCCGTAAGAACGCGTCGATCTCTGAGACTATAAGATATATCGTATCCAGATCCAGTTTCAGATTTCAAAACCACTCGACTACAGTGCTCTTACTTGTTCCTCGTGAGGTTTTTAAAATCACAAATCGGAATCGGCAGATGCCCTTATCCAAATTTCCTAAGAGAAGCCGCTGGACTTTCCGAACAGCGAACATTGCTTCGATTTAATGAATACGAATTTAGTGAATTTGGCATGGATTTTGGATTTCTCTTGAAAATCGAACATTGTTTCATTCATTAATGTTTGGTAATAAATATAAATGACAGCACTCGCCTTCCCTCTTCACCCCACCTCGCTCTAATTTATTGCCAGCAAACATTTCATCATCATATCATCTTCTCCAGCCCATGACTACATTGTAGGCCGTTCGCTATATATTCGAACACTTAAAAAACACAGCAAGACGTCCACTGAGACTAAACGACTTTTTGATATATGACAACGAACAATGCAATTTTATTGCCTCTTAACTTCATTAACACAATTCCCCCCACCACCTTTTTCTTTCTTTTTTTTTTTGAGCGGTCGCCACCCGCGCTCCGCCTCCCTAGCTACCCACCAGAACAAAGGCGCGCATAAGCGAATGGATCTTTGAAGATTTGTATGATATAGCCGACAAAACAAGAGTTAAGGAGTAGCTTTGTGGTTGGGTTAAGTGATTCATTTAGCGGCAATCACGAAATGCACTTTACAGCAAGGGAAAGGGGCCAAGTGGGGGAAAAGCGATCCTCATGATTTATTATAAGAGCAAACCTTTAAATATTCGCCGGCAGCTTTGTCTCATTAGCGTCTCGGGCTGGACGTTAAGTGGTGCCCCACTCTCTATGACAAGTTTCCAATTGCAACTGCAACAAATGTTTGCATTTTCGTGCTCTGCTTGGCAGCAACAAAAAGCCGTCCTACCCACTCGGATTACTTTAGAAATGTACGCCCAAGTGATAGACGCAGCATTTCCGCTCGTTTTTGCATACGTTTCCGGCGGTTACCTTAGCCGGTTGCGCATGCGCATTCATTTGAATAATGCGTGCTCTTAAAGTAAAGACCAAAGTGTGCTAAAAGATATTGCACTTAAAGAAGCAAATTTACTATGTGTTGCTCATCATTTATTTATGATTTTTACGCGTGTGGAATTTTTTTGTTACCATAAAATTTTGCATTTTACACTGCTGGCGGCAATCATAAAAAATTGTCTGAGTGCTCCTTGCCCGGCCTTGTCGCATTTATCTCGCTCCGTGTGCCATCATAAAATGTTTTACTGTTTTTATGTGAATTTTTTTTTATGCATAAATTTTTGTATTTCCAAATCAGAATTTGTGCTTCAGGGCGCACTATCAATGAGAAGCTATTTATTAGTTTTTGGACTTTGGTTTGAGATTGATGTCCCATAAAGTTTTGTGATGAGACCAATTTGAAAGCTTGGGGAAATAACAATTTTGAGGCTTCATTAACAATGAACCAACTGTTAATATGTTGGTTGACTGTTAAATATTTATATATATTAAATTTAAAATGGAGCTTGATTTGTGTATCATATTGTTTGTTAATAGGCCAAAATGCCACGTGGTACTAGTTTGTCTGATCGCGAGCAGGGAATTATCAAGGGCAATGCCTAAAGCGGCTCCAAGATCTCCGATATAGCAATCAGACTTACCGCATAGACCGGCATAGGAACTGTATCCAGGTTTCTCGAGAAAACCCCACACATTATGGTACAGCTCAACGCAGCGGACGAAAGACCCACATCGATGAACGATGCAAACGCCAGATTCGACGTCTTGCAGTGGAGGATTCGATGAGCAGTGGTCAAATAAGGGCTCAAATGGGACTCCAAATCACAAGAAGTAGAATTGTTTAAAATTTATAAGGGAAAATTTTTCTTAAACATACCTCAATGGTACCTAAACCAAAGCTTCTGGAGCGGCATATTAAGGATCGCTTAGACTTTGCCAATAGATACCGATTCTGGGAAAAAGTGGCACAGCACCGTCTTTAGTGTTGAAAAAAATTTAACCTAGATGGCCCAGACAACTGCAAACAATATTGGCGAGATTTACGCCAGGATCGGCTATCCTGTTACAAGCGAGTTTTTTGGCGGTGGGCCGTAATGGTATGGGCCGCGTTCAGCTACAAAAGAAAGACCCCATATGCTTCATATCCACTCGAATGAATGCCAGGATATATGTAGAGCTTATGGACAGTGCGCTTATAGAATTTGCTGGCAATTTGTACGGCGATGATTGGACCTACCAGCAGGATAATGCTTCCATCAACGCAGCAATGGTCACCAAAGACTTTTTTAAGGCTTTAATTCATTTATATATGCTTTCCACAAGCTTTGTAAAAACGTTTGGAAAACAAGTATTGTGAAGGAAACATTTAAGCGTTTTGAACATTTAGTTGCTGAGAGATCGAGATAGAGTGGGAGAGTACGAAATTTATAGTTGTATCGTGCCTGCTATGGGTCGCCGTTTACATTTAAAGAACGGTTGCATTGCCAAGCAAAATGTCATCGGAAGTTGAAATCGCATACAATCGCAAATATTTTGTAAATGTCGGAGACTAATATCTTTCAGCTTGTTGCTACATAAAACAACAAAAATAACACATACGCCCTTCCACTCATTCATTGCTCTTCGAGCAGAATCACACATTTTAACTCCACTCGACTAACAGTGTCCAGTTAATCCGATATATTCAGACAGATGAGTGCTGTTTGCTCAACAATGACCATGATTTTAGCGAACAATTCTGTTGTGCGTAGACAGACAGAGGTTTTGCTTTAATTTTTTCAGTCTTTGAAATGTGCAGAGCTGAGTGGAAATATGAATTGAAGATTATTTTCAAGCTATGGTTTAAGTGGAAGAGGAGCGACATATTATTGATTGAAAATATAGTCAAAAAAGTCTTGTGGTATTTCCGCAAGCTTGTCTTTGCAAGCGCGTAGTTCTAGTTGTATTCGTCGCATCGGTTCACGCTAGAGCTTTTTGGAAAGCTCTTTTCACGCGCTAACACGTGTTTGATTTATTGTTGTTTGTTTTTAGTCGTTCGTGAGTTATAGCGTCGCAAACATGGAGCAAAATAAAGAGAAAATACGGCATATTTTACAGTACTACTACGATAAAGGCAAAAATGCATCTCATGCTGCCAATAAAATTTGTGCAGTTTATGGACCCGATACAGTTTCCATTTCCACCGCACAACGATGGTTTCAACGTTTTCGTTCTGGTGCAGAGGTGATCGAAGATGCGCCACGGTCCGGAAGGCCTGTCGTCGAAAATTGCGATAAAATCGCTGAATTGATCGAAAGAGACCGGCATAGTAGCAGCCGTAGCATCGGCCAAGAGCTGGGCATGAGTCATCAAACCGTTATAAACCATTTGAAGAAGCTTGGATTCAAAAAGAAGCTCGATGTATGGGTGCCACACGACTTGACGCAAAAAAACATTTTTGCCCGTATGGATGCATGCGAATCGCTTCTGAATCGCAACAAAATCGACCCGTTTTTGAAGCGGATGGTGACTGGCGATGAAAAGTGGGTCACTTACGACAACGTGAAGCGCAAACGGTCGTGGTCGAAAAGCGGTGAAGCTGCCCAGACGGTGGCCAAGCCTGGATTGACGGCCAGGAAGGTTCTTCTGTGTGTTTGGTGGGATTGGCAGGGAATCATCCACTATGAGCTGTACTGCCAACAACTGGACCGCTTGAATGCAGCACTCATGCAGAAGAGGCCATCTTTGATCAACAGAGGCCGAATTGTCTTCCATCAGGACAACGCCAGGCCACACACATCTTTGGTGACGCGCCAGAAGCTCCGGGAGCTCGGATGGGAGGTTCTTTTGCATCCACCGTATAGTCCGGATCTCGCACCAAGTGATTACCACCTATTTCTGTCCATGGCGAACGAGCTTGGTAGTCGGAAGTTGGCCACAAGAGAGTCCTGTGAAAATTGGCTCTCGAGTTTTTTGCCAATAGGGAAGCGAGCTTCTATATGAGGGGCATTATGAAGTTGGCATCTCGTTGGGAACTCGTCATCGAACAAAACGGCTCATATTTGACTTAAATTGCATTATTATAACCAATTTTATGAACAATTGAAAATTCAATAAAAATACCGCAAGACTGACAACCTTATATTTCGCTGCTGTTTGGGATTTTTTGCTCCTCCTGGCCCAAGGTCAATGTTTTTTACGTGTTTATTAAAAACAAACAAATGCGAGTTTTTATTTTACAATATATTTCAAACCCCTTCGGGAAAAAAGGCACGGCATCCGCTTAGTCAGCTGTGGAGTTGATAACGCTGCTGTTTAACGCAAAAAACTTCACTTCTGCCTCTTCTTCTTTGCACAATTTCGCAAATTACTTTAGAAGTCGTGTGGGTTTTTATTACTTTCTTAGCCTATCTCACGCAACAAAGTTGCGTCGATCGTCCATTTCATGAATTTTGTCAACCATTTCCGTTTTTTCATGCCACCGGTGGTCTTAATCTAAAATGCTCATGCGTCCGCACTTAAACCCAACTCTCTAGAATTTTATGACTTTAATCGACGGTTCAGCTTCTCCACTTAAGTCGTTGGAATCCACTTTGATCTCATCGCTTATTTTCTTTTCAAAGTGCAGATATTTAATTACCTCACAATGCTCAATTTTATTTATTTTTACAAAGTTGTGTTTTGCTTTTTTTGGAGAATGTAAGTCCGGCAGCAGCAAAATCAGGAAGAAGCACAAAAAATGTTTCTTGTCATGTTTTCTTTTCTGAATGAACATTTCTATGCCAGCTTTATTACATAGTTATCCGATCTGGCTGATAGTATAGTTACCAGCCTTAAAACTGAGTGACTGAGTCAGAGACATAGCCACCGGGGACCGAAGTCACTCGGTGATTCACATCGAATGCTTGACGAAGTCATGCAACACAGAGTGTCAGAAAGAGATAGTCACATTTTTCTGTCCTCTCCATTTGGCAGGCCCTGGACTAGGTATGTTCTAATCCAGGAGTGCCCTGAATGAGCTTACGACCGCGTGAAAACAAATAGAAATATGCACAAAATACCCGATTTTTGTTTATGTGCAGGTAGCCAAGAACAAAGCCTTCGTTCGAAGAGAACGAGAAGAGAGAACACATCAAAAAGTTGTTGTTGCTGTACTAAGCCAGATGCTTTGCATACGCGGGCTGAGCGCGCGCCAACAAAAAAACCTTAGCTCAGAAAGAGAGAGAGGAGAGCACGCATATGAATTTGTTGTTGCTTCATGTAGACTTTATGGCGCGTGTGGTCCGTAAGACGACAGATGCTTACCATACGCAGGCTGAGCGCGCCGCCAACAACAAACCCTTTGCTCGGAATGAAAGAGAGGAGAGCACGCAAATGAATGGGCTGTTGCTTCATGTAGGCTTATGGCGCCAGCTATTTCTTTGCGTCAAGCAACAACGAATTCGTGGCTCTTATTTTTAAGATGGCAACACTGTCTCCGACATTTGTGCAAAATTACACTACCAAATGTTTATTAGTGTTTGATATACGCGTCTATTTGAAAACAGCTGAAAGTGAATTTTCTGTTTTTTATAATGTCTGAAACTCTTCAACAACGCAGTTTCATTAAATTTTTCCGAAACTACTTGGAGGGGGATGAAATGAAATTACAAGAATAAATAAAGATTTTTAATTAATAAATAAATTCCCGGTATTTTTTGCTCACACAAGTAATTCTAGATTTCTTTGAAAAATCGTCGTAATCAAATGCTATCGGAGTTCAACAACCAGTTTGTAGACCATTTGGTTACAACATAGTTGAAGTATTATTTACGTTTGCCCATTCCCATTCACAGAAATGGTTTTGGTATTTATGCAATAGATCAAGTCAATGCTTTTTCTTGGCATACAATTTCAAAGAAGTCAACAGAATTTCAATTTCTAAACAGTGAATGAAAGTTGAATAAACCAACATGAATTTGATAGGGTTTCCATTCAGCAAATTCCGCACTTGAACTCGGATTGGTACTTACTGTGCCTCATGCTCCAGCATGGTGGAAGCCTTCATTACATCACGTTTGACCACAGGACCAATGCGTATAGCGGAATACTGAAAAGATATAATAAAAGAAAAGAGCGGTTACTATAATGTTACACAATTTGTCAACCATATGGTCGCACATTGTTGTTTTTTTTTATATATCTTTCGATTTTTTTTTTTGCGTCTGACCCAAAGAGACGTTTAGGATATTTTTAGGAGCATGGCCATAAAAAAAACAAAATCTAAACTAAACTAAACAACCATCTCGAAAACGGCCCACAAAGTGAGTCAAGTGAGGAGGAGACCTCCACCAGGCCGACACGAGTTCATTCACATCGAAGATGTTCAATTTCTTTTTTGTTGTTTTTGTACATCGCCGACAACGAACGACGGCGGACCAGATGATTACAAATGATCATTGATAAAAATAACAGCAGAGAGAGAAAGAAAGAGTGAGAGAGTTCGTGTGTGTTGGTTTCTGACATAAATGAATGGGTGAATGGATATGGATGGCCGCCTGAATGAGTGGGGCAAATGGAATTTGCTTTCGATAGCGGCTTAATTGCGCCACCGGATATGCACGAGCTGTGTACAAGTATTGATAACAAAATTAAGCACTAACCAATCCACAGTTTTACTCATTAACTTGTGACGGTTTTTGCACCAGAGCTGAATTTTGCCATTCACAATCTTTGCATATTTTACACTCTCACACTTACAGAGCGGATAAAAACAATGTTGTTAACTAAAGTTTCATCTTGTTGCAAAATTTCCAAAAAGGTGAAACCTAGGCAAATGCAACAACTGGAGCGGGGTTTGTGAGCTGAGCAAAAATCGATTTGCCTGAGAGACACCATAATGGTCACCATAGGCGAAGAGCAAATCGGTTTCAGAAAAGGCTCGTGCACGGACCATATATACAATGTGCAGCGAGGCACACAGATCATACCATCACATGGATTTTGTAGACTTATCTTAAGTCTTTAACAGCGTAAGCAGGTGTTCTAAAGGAGATACCTTGTCACCTAGAGTTCTCTTGAGAGGCGTTCGGTAGGGATTTGCATTTATATTGGTATTAGTCCCATAACCCTCTTGATTTTATCCTGCTTCAGTCTAGAATTTGGTAAGAACGATTCGCTTTCAAATTGACCTTTAAAAATTCAAAAATAGAAATAAAATTCTTGATTCAAGAAAAATATAGTTTTAATTTAAGATCATTTCGTTCTTGATGTAAAAACGAGCTCTTACTTTAAAAGCTAAGTACTCAGACAAACTAAATCGGTTCCGCTGGGTGTCAAAAAAGGCCTGTTCTGAGAAGCGCGGAAAATTTAGCACGCTAAAGTGCACTTTATAAATTTAGCATTCACATAAATTTTTAATGTGCCCATATATATACGCCAAAGAGGCCAAATACAGAAACGGCCACACTGGTGGTCAGCTGTTTTGATTTGTTTACAAACAAAATTTAAAAGATTTACCAAGTTGTATGCTGCGCAACAGGAACACAGATCTGTTGATGCCATCGCGTTGCACCAAATTTCGGTTCAAGGTGTTGGGCGAGGATCCAATTATTGCCCGTTTGAGACACAACAAGGCCGATCTGTTCGTGATGTCGGGCTACTACTTGGAGGATTATTTGCATGTTTGCCGTTTGGGCAACAATAATTGTTTGGAGAAGTTTGTACAAGATATTGGCTAATCGGCCTACAGTGTGGGTCAGATGGAGCAGTTTGTGGAGTACATAATGCATCATGCGGCCCTGACGGATGCCAAGATACGCGACAAGATGGGGGTTGATAGTTGTTTGACTGTGCATTTCTTTGCAGAAATGCTGCTATCGTCTGCAGGAAGGCGGCTTGGAGTATCTGCAAATCATGGATTTGTGCTATGCCACCATTTTGGCTCTCAAGTGAAACGCTACGCTAGAGATTAGAAAATATATTTTCAGTTTTCATAAAAAATTGTTGTTTTATTTGCCGTAAATTCAAAATCCTCCTCCTCGGGTTCACGTTTGACAGACACGCCCACACCCAGCTGGCACTGCTGCTCACGGCAGTCGCACGGTTCATTTTTGACCTCCAACAAGGAGAAGCCGGACGTGGCCGACACAGTTTTCGCGGTGGAGGTGGTAAAAATGATGAACGGGTTGGGTATGGTCATCACCTGCTGTTTGGCCTCCTCCGATTGCGGACGCAACCGTCCGTGCCAACCGGCCGAGATGTCTCCAAGCGTCGGACGTTGGCATTGGAGACTGTTTTCAGTACGTCCCTTCATTTGTGGCCCTTAGCTTATAGTTTCCTCGCGGTTGAAACTTTCCGTCCGTTTCCTTCTGCCGGTTTTTTTTCCTCCATTGTCGATTTATGATGTCAAAATAAAGAGCTGCAGCCAATTCCGCCAATGGCATCAGCTGTTCATTCAATCCACTCACGACCCACACTGCTATCGATACGTCAACTATCGATAGGCCAATTGGGCATTTATTTAGCGTGTCTCAGAACACAGAAAATAAATTCAGCCGCGGAAACTTTCCGCCACTGTTTTTTTATATGGAGTGCGTCATAAAAATTTATTTTCCGCGCTTCTGAGAACAGGCCTTAAATAATTGCTTGAGCGAACTTCTTTTCTGGTCCGGGAGGTTAAATATTTCAAAAGGTTCGTTTAATTGACCCAAAAAACTCGAGCCGAACCGGTTCTTAGGGTTCGGTTCAGGACAGGTTTGCTGCCTTGGTTTCTTTACATGGGATTTTACAACTTCTATTGGGACGAACATAGAAAGATTTATAAGCCGATGCAAGCGACGCATATTCCGCGTATTCTGGCCTGACACAAGACGGAATACTAACCTACTAAGACGGGCAGGGATTGAGACTGCCGACACAATTATACGCAGAATGAAGTGGAGCTGAATAGGGCATACATGGCGGAAGAACGAAAACAGCATTGTAAGGAAGGCAAGGCATGCCAAGTATGGAACTTGGAGAGGGAAGGGATGGCATGGCAATGTCACATCAATAATATTGAATGTGTTAAATAATTTTGTATCTCCATTAAGTGAGACCGCAAGCCATGATATGATATTGGAAACTTAGGCCAGACTTATGTACTACATAGTACATACATCTATAACAGTATGCCCAAACAGGTGTTTACTCTTGAATACTGGTGAAGTGTTTTCCTGGATACCTAAAGAAGTTTTAAGACGTTGACTGAGAGCAGTGATTGTCACGCCTGGCACGCAGGTACCGAACACATTTCGCTATTCATACCGACACGAGTCGAACGCATGCCGAGGCTTCGTGGCAAGAGAGCAAACAGCTTTTCAGTCGCTGGCCAGCGGTCGATAAAGTATGTAAGTCAGAGCTTCATTCTCTTTCTTGTAGATATTGTTATTTGACATAAGATTTAGAAAAATACTTGGACACACATCAGATTCGTCAGATTCAGATTTGCCATTAATTACTTATTCAGATTATCCCTAACTCAGATCTATGATCAAGGCTTGGCTTATCAACACTTGTCTACAAAACTGAAACGATTCCCATCAACAATATATAGCTATAGCCATCTCACTTTAAAACACACTGACCAGTAAAGCACACTCCATGAAAATATCTTTAAAATATGACACTCCGCTGTGGCATGGTGTAGCCTAACTCAAACTATTGTTTTCACTTCTCCATTCACTGATACCAAGAAAAAAAGGTTTATTTATGTTTAGAGAGTCGTCGGCTTCAATTGTGAATTGAATTCAATTACAGTTTTTAACTCATTCATGAAAATTTCATTCATTTACTGAAAGCCGCCGCTTCACGTCACGCGGGTACCACTACATATAAAAGAAAGTGTGTGTGTGTGTGTGACTGAGAGTGTGTGTGCTTGCGTGTAACTAACGGAAAAGTAGAGTTTTGCAATCGACAAAACAATGAATGAAATCGGAAGTTTATTGTTGTATGCAATTGTACCACACAAAAGACAGAAAGAAAATACGGGGCAAGCAGAGCTCTACAGCGATTGCATGTAAAAATGGCAAACGGAAGTGATAGCGAAAAATGATGCTTGTTTGGCGGGGGAGGGGTGTTGAAATGGGGACACTGCACGTGGCCACCACCCTTGCCCTTTTCTCTTGCCCCCGTGTCTGAATATCATTGGCACAAACAATCAAAGTGCGCTCGTGAAATGTAATCGAATTTCAAATGGCTGACGCAGCAGCATCAGCACAAATCGAGAAGCCCTTCAATAGCCGTGGGCGGAAATGCGTAAGAAGTGAACGAGGAAAGCTAATTAGTAAAAGCGACAAAACGCAAAAAGGTAAAAGGTTACTTGCCTGGCAGGCAGATTGCTGCTGACGTCAAGCCGTTGCCAACTAAAAATTAATAGCAATCAGTCAGTCAGTCAGTCAGTCAGAGTTGATACAAACTGACAGCCCAAACAGCTGATTAATGTCAATTTTTCAGAAATTAGAAAATTACGCTTATTTTCTTAATGTTCTGTACGAGAACTTCCGTTTTGGGATTTTGGGATTCTTCTTATATGTATAAGAGGGTTGCATTTTAAGTTTAGGTTAGTTTAGTTTATCTAGTCCAAACAATAGCACAAACCAAAGTATAATGCCACAACAACTTCGTAAGTTTCTCTCTTTTCTCTTTGTAGTAGGCATCTTGCAAAATCTAATGCGACAACAAAAAGTACGCATACGGACATCAGAAGTAACGAGAAGTTTCATACAAAAATTGAGGGAAGAAGAAGCAGAAGTTACAACTTCGCCTCTTGAACTTTTTGCATGTACGGAGGTGCGAAGTTGAATGTTACACTTAACAGACAATGTTGCACTTAACAGCACATTTGTGGAGACTATGTAAAATGGCTGTGGGCCTTATTATGCTTTGAGCAGCAGACGCAGCATTGAGAATGCACCATGTCACTTCACTCTGCTTACTGCACCGACCAGCTGAAGTGCTTTTAGCTAAAGTGATTTGAAAAAATAAATATAAAAAACATGGCAGAAAAACAAAAGCGAAATAGTTGTTTTGAATTATTTTTCCATGACGAAAAAATGTCTTTAATTTTGGCGGTGAAAGAGCGGAATGTTATTTGTGATCTTTTCCACCTCAAGCATTCGGACTTAAATTTTGTGAACAAGGCTTGAGGAGAAGTGGCCGAGCTTCTACAAAAAATCAACTTGGCATCAAAACAAAATACAGATGATCGAGCAGTGTGACCTACCGCCAACTAAATTAAAAATACCAAATACTGAAATTTTTGGCGTAATTTTTTTCTTAAGTCTGGTAACACTGCTCTTACGTTCCACGGCGACGAAACATAGGGGAAGTTAGATAAAATATTACTTCGGATGTCCGTATGGGCCTTAAGGAACTAAAATTTTCGCCTTCAAAAAAACTTCGTCAAATGTTGAATATATGCACAGTAGGGTGTCCCAAAAAAACAATGTCGTTTTTTTTTGCATACCCTCTAAATTGTTTACTTTGAAGTCAAAACACTTATAAATAAAATTTCAAGAAGGAATTGCATTGAAACATTTCAGTACTTTCTCTCTGAGCGATGTAGCCGAAAGAGGGGTTAATTTGATGCAAGGCTTTCATGGGTTAATCACATTTGAGGAGGAACAAAAACAATTTTTATTACGTTGCGTACAAGAACACCGGAAAATTTATCCTGACTGTAATAAACACACGTTAAAAAGAAAATTTGAAAATAATCCGCGAACCAAGGCTTCGTGGGCAAAACTGAAAACGCTGATCTATCTGTTTTTAAATCTGGATTAGGGCCTATATGAAAAGATTTGTGGGCGAGTCTTAACATGGTACCTCTTTTGGTTGTGGCATACCATCTCTTAGGGACGTGCAATAGCCCATTATACCATAATAAAAAACGATTTTAATGAAAAATATTCAAGAATTAAGGTTTACCTTCTTCTGGATGTACCTTAACCGATTGCACGATTGAAGTGAATTTTCTATATTGCGTTCCCCATGACCCTGTCCACATTTGCTGAATTTTTTGAGAATTTTATTTTAAACCATTAAAAACTAAAATTTAAAATTGTTGTCGTTGTGTGTTGCAAGTACAAAAGTACCCATAAAACCGAACCGAAACTTCATTTGAAAAATTGGGTGGTGAGGTGATGCTTACAGGGAACCCTTTTTAAAATTTAAGTGTCTTATGCCGGGGTTTTTTATAGTGTTGTACTGTGTAGTAAGTCAGTATAAATTTTCATGTAAGAAGTTTGGCATCAATTCGGCACGGGTTATCGTTGTCCAATCTCAATAATATTTAATTTGTAAGTTAATGAGGTCAAATGGAATAAAAATAGAGGGTATGCGTATGTATTTGATTTCGCGATAAAAAAATTTTCCTTATGTTTTAGGACACTCAAAATTAAAATCTAATGCACGATCTTAACCCTCCCTTGGGTGAGTTATTTTAATCTATTCTTAGGTGCCCCCGGACTTGTGTTCAAACGCAAGCAGATAGTTGCACAATTTTTATGTGCCCTCTGCACTTGTGCTCTTCTTTGAACAAGTTGAAGATTTTCAAATAGTACGATTCAACTAACACGCAGAAATTCTTTTTTCAACCAATACAATTCTATACCGATTTTATTAAGTTCTCAGAAAAATGACAACAAAAATGCACTGAAATTAATCGCAGATTTTTTAAGTTTCGATGGCTTATTCTAAACACTTTTGTCTTAGGACTAAAACTGTTGCAGAATTTTACAACTGTATAGAACAAGGCTTGAGTAAATGGATGCTAGGAAATTATAAAGGATTACACCTGCCTTTGAAATAAGGTTGAAGGTTAGTAAGGTACACAACCATTTGTTAGACAGAAGTTTTCGGAGAAACGATGGAAGCCCAGTGGCAAAAAAAATTGTAGTTCATAGTGCGGTCGGCTTACTCTAAAGATTTTTTTAACATGAATGCAAGCCGCTTGGGAATTCAGATTAACAGACAATTGAAACCACAAGTTCGGTTTATAGACGAATTTTATTGCTAGCTGAACCATGGTTTTTAGTTCGGTTTAGTGGTTCATAATATAGTATCGTACTTGCTCTAATATATATTCAAATTTCGAATCTTTATGGGATGGCTCATCCCAAACAAAATTCTACAAAACTTTAAATATCTTCATTTTAACGTTATGTGATTGGTAGGATGTTCGAAAAGCTCATATTTTGAAGGGAGAAAAGAAAAAATGTCTGGTTTTAGTTATAAACACTTGTTGAAGGGTTTGGCTCTAGCCCAAGTGAAAAGCTCTTAAGATTCTAGTTTTACGGTTCACTTTGACTTGTTTATTAAATTTAATTCAAAGAATTAGTTTAATATACTCTAAGACCCACAGAAGGGTAGTGAAAAGCTCAGTCTGCGTTATTACAGCTAACCTGACTCATGATTACCCTTTTCTTCTTAAATATTCACCCTCAATATCAACAAACTTCGTCGATGAAATGAACCAAACCGTTTTCGTTTGATATTTGATTCGGTTCAGCGTTTTCAAAATAACAATGGTTAGCGCTTCGGTTCAAAATCCGCTTCTTCGTTTTCCGCTGGGACTGCCCAGATTTAGGACCCTTTTGTTCAGTTCCTGCACTTGAACACTAGAATGGCGTGCTTAACCTTTTTCGATGCCCTTAAAATTCGTAAAATTAGGAAAAGTTGTTGAAACTTAAAAGGCAACCCACGTATGCAAAGTTAGGTACTTCCTTCTATTTGATTTCATTGAAAATGCGGCCGCAACGTGTTTTATGAATGAAAATTAAGCAATAAGCTCTTGTGTGCGTGTGTGTGTGTGTGTGTGTATGTGCGTGTGCGGCAGGAAGAATTGCTTCCGTTGTTGTTTTCGTCTTTCATTTATACATTCATTCATTTACTCATTCATTCATTTGTTTTTTGTTTTCGTTCTTTCTTTTTGTGTGTTCTTGGCAACTACGTCGTCGCATTAATGAAAATGTTGGCATTGTCTGCCGTACTGCTTCTTCTACCCTCACTTCCTTCCTTTCTAGTACTACGTCGGACTGACTACACGAGAACGACAAGAGAGAAAAAAAAATAGAAGGCGCACAAAATTAAATTCATTCATGAAATTCACAGTCCATGGAGTGCCACCAACCACCACCACCACACAATGGACTCTCATGAATGAAACGAGGCGTCACGCTACGCGACGCAAATCTAATAATTCCTCAAAGATATATAACCCCATCCCCCTCCCCCGGCCCACCCGGCCCTGCTCATCCATTAGTTGTTTACGCTTTTAGAAAGGTTGTTGTTGTTGTTGTCTTGAACCAATTGCGTAGTATTTCGGCTGACCAAACTGGGCAATTATTGTTATTTTTGTGCTACTGCCGCTTCTCTTGAATAGAGTGGGTGGCGCGTTTTTTTTGTGCTATTTTTTGCATGCAACTACGTCTCGATTACAACGGCCTGAGCATGGCTAAGAGTGCTTGCGAAACGCTCTGTTGTTTACTTTTAATTAAAATGCATGTGGGAATCAAATTACGTACCTACCTAACCACCTACCCACCCAATGTACGTACGTTTGTGTAAGAGTGTAAGTATGTAAGGCTGAAGTGGCACACACACAATTATGGCGAAAAGTAACCGCAGCAGGTAACCACCCAAACAACAGCAACAATGCATAGAAATAGTTGATGGCTACATAATTACATTTTAGCCCAAAAAGCAACAGCCAGCTGCTGGAACTGGAAAACAACTGACAGTTGGAGGAGGGGTCTCAACGTTGTTTTTTTTTTTGTTTTGTTTAGCCAGAAGAAGCACCCAGCTCTAGACCTGCGGTCTAACCCATTGTGTGTGTGTGTGTGCAATTTTTCATTCAAAAAGAGTTGCGGGAAAAAATGTTGTGCAAAACGAAGTGCATACATAAGGAGAAAAAAACAAACTGAGGGTCAGGAGCGTAGACAGGGATTGTAGAGAGGGTTTTTAACTCTGTTCTGTTCTTTATTAAGGGTAAAGGCAAACTCGAAAATGTTAATGGGGTTTCTATCTATACTGACTGACTGATTATCAACCCACAGCCAAGACCGCTTATCCTACAGATATAAGATTTGGCATAGACCTTCGTTTAGTTATGTAAGCGTGCACTATGAAAGGAAATTTGGAAAATTTGATCGCGAAGTGGGTGAAAATTCTAAAAATAATGTTTTGTCTTCGCACATTGTATTTGTAAAGTGGTGGGTTGTATGTTTGTGGTTGTGCGGAGTGGGATGGTGTGGATACAGTGACTAAACAACGATTAAACAGTGACTTAACGGTGACTTAACAGTGTGTTAACAGTGGAAGAGTGGAAAAAGCGGGGGAAGAGCATGAGAAGAGGGGTCGGGAAAGAAGAGGAATATCAAATTTGAGCTGAATATTAATTGTTATGATGTTGAATTCATTTCCATTATCCGTACCTGACATAAATATCAAAACTGCTTGCGTCCTTAAACAAAGAATTAAGAAGCAAAGCCGGGGTTATACCCATAGTTGAAATCGACCTACCAGGAACGCAAAGTAACATTTCAGTTCCTATAATTAATTACAAATCTGCTTGAGTCCTTAAAAAATGATTTACTTAAAAAAAGGAAAGCTACTTCGGCTCAACGAAGTTTATATAAGACTATCCAGCTAGTTAAGTGAAAGTATGTTTGTATTTATATTTATACGTATGTTTGAATGATTGTATATTTTGTCCTCATGGGCGTCTAAACCGCTGAACCGATCTTGACAAAATTTTCACAAAGGGTCATAGGCTATAGACTGTCTCAAGACTGTGAACGGTTTTAAAAACCCCGAAATTATGAAAATTATTTTAGGAGTATTTAAGGCACTTTTTCCACACAAATCGCTGAAAAGATTAGGATAAAACCTGGCACACAGATAGTTGATAACCTGGAGTTAAACATAGGCTATATAGCCTCTAGGCCTTTATTTAAATGGTCCAAAGAACCGCGAAATTTGCAAAATTATTATAAGACTCTTTATAAAAGTGCTTAATGTTTAGAAGACAATACAGAAGTTGGATAATAGAACGTGTAGATCCAAAGGTAAAAAAAAATCGCGAAATATACAAAAAATTTTATGGGACCTAAGATTTTTTATGAATTTTGGATAAATGGACGCATGTATTAGAAGTGTAGACCAAGAACCGCGGAAAAGAAGGAAAAAAGCGCAAAATTTGCTAAAAACAAAAAAAAACCTTTCAAAACCATTTTACTCACCTTCTCATCACAATCTCATTTTATTTTATGTGCAGTTTTTGTAAGCATATCTCTGACTTTTTAGTTATTACATTTTACTGCATGTTTCATTTCATGAAATCCATAAAAAAGTTTAGCAAAAGAAATTCCATTTTAAAAAT
The DNA here is from genome assembly GCA_018904235.1 of Lordiphosa stackelbergi. Classification (NCBI taxonomy): domain Eukaryota; kingdom Metazoa; phylum Arthropoda; class Insecta; order Diptera; family Drosophilidae; genus Lordiphosa; species Lordiphosa stackelbergi. The sequence continues at coordinate 29,763 of JAEIFU010002993.1, forward strand.
TATGTAAATAAATTCCGATATACCTTCAACACTTTGCATGCAATCAAATTGCAAAGCTTGTTAATGAAGTTCTCGTGAGAACAAACAAAATAATCAAAATGACGACACCGCTTGATGATCAGAAGAGAGCGACAACCATTTCTCGACCAGCTACCGACATCAGCTCCAAATCACAGCCATGTACTTTCATCTTCGACGTAGTTGTGAGCCATTTGGAGGCACCCAATGAGTCACTGGATCATCCAAAGAAACTTAATGTTAATGTGAACTTTAATCACATGTCCTTGGACATAACATCGAGTCGCATTAATGTAACAGAGTTGAAGAACGGAGAGAGTTTAGCTTAGGCAGTAAATTTTGTTTCGTTTTCCATAAAAAAATTTTTACAGCTAGAATCACCCTTTGAAAAGCATTTTTTTATGAAACTGGAAGACTTTGTAAGAATGGAGTTTGCCCGTGTCGGTGTAATACAACAACAGAATTTTGTGCTTGGGTCAAATAATGTTGCCACAAATGGTCACCGATCGTATAGATAACGGCATGAGTGATCTGATGCATAGGCAAAATAGAGATAAGAAATTTAAAGGACCTAAGAATTATGAAGATTGGAAAGATGGCCCGAAAACAAAATTGGCTACACGGCGCGTGTAGAAACGTCAAACCTAAACGCAACGTATTTCGCCCTGTTAAATTGCAAACGCTGCGTGTAGAATTCAGAAAGCCACACGCGACGTGCAGAAAAGCTACACGCGACGTGTAGAAATTAAAAATCTAAATGCAAATGTAGAAAAGTTAAATGCTGCGTGGGCAAAGGCAAAGTCTACACGACATTAGAAAATCAGCTCATTTCCCCAAATAATTCTACATTTTTCATGCAGCAATCTGAATACCACACGGACGTTTAGGTTTTCTACATTAACGTTTGGATATTGAAATCCTACACGCGCGTGTGGAAATTCTACACGAAAAATGTAGCTCTACATCAGTACTGAATTCTTATATTTTTCGTTTAGCAAGCTGGTCCACGTGACGGGGATTTCTAAATGTACGTTAAGATTTACAAAATCTAAACGCTGCGTGTTGAAAATCTACACGAATCGTGCGCAAATATTTGTTGCCTGTATATAAATAGCGATTGCGTTGAATTAGAACTTGAGAATTACAAGCAAGCAAATATTGGATTGTGCCTTTAGCAGATTCAATACAAGTAATGTCTTAGAGGCCTTGCCTTACACGCGTTACGTGGCGGAGACGTCTAAAACATCATCCCAATCGTGTTGCAGTCCAAGGGGCCGGGATATCAAATCTACCAGAGTTGGTTAAAAAAATATAAATTAGTAAAAAAAAAATTAAAAAGCTACACGAAAATGTAGGATTTCTACACGTTTATACAAAAGTAATGCGTTGAAAATCCCGGTCGAAACGTGTAGAAATCCATTTTGCATTTTTTTCTGTGTGGTAATTGAATACGCTTTTATAAGAAGTGTAGACCAAGAACGGGGAAATTTGAAAAATTTTCAATTGATTATTTACGAAAGCGCAGGCGCCAGCAAATGAAAGGCGTAGATGGAACGGACTAAAATTTATAAAATTTGCAAATTTGTCTTATGCAATTGCAAAAAAAATTGCAACATTTTCTTATTCCTAGAAATTATTATGAAGATTTGATTAACTGCAATAGTGTTGACCGAACTGTCCCAAAAATCGCAACTGTTAAAAACGGGCTCAAAACGGAGAGCAAATGAAACATCTGAAGAGAAAGAAACCGCCTAAATGCTCAAAAAAAAATCCCCCTAGAATGGATATTCGAAATATCCACTTTAAGATCTACATTTTTTTTAAATATCCTTTTCACATTTTTCAGATCCTTTGGATGAAGAATAAATATCAATAAAATATTTTTTTCTGATATATCGTTTTCACCGAAAAATCTTGAGGATCATCAAAAACTATCCCTTTTTTTCTCAGTAAGGAGTTCGTCCTCGAGCGTCCACCGTCAGAGCAACGGAAACAGCCGAGGAGCGAGACAAAGAACTCGAGCTTCCAATGTCAGAGCAACTGAAACATCCAAGTAGCGAGAGGTTCGTCTTAGTAGAGTTCGAACTCGAGCTTCCAGTGTCAGAGCAACTGAAGCAACCGAGGAGCGAGAAGAACGTCTCGGTGGACTCATACGTTTAAAAAATCTGTTTTCAAGTGCGAATTATTTGATTTGGGAACCTTACCATTTTTACTGGTGTTTTATTTGGGTGTATATGATGGATAGTTTCCCTGCTGAAACTCGGTGTCAAGCCGGTTCACAATGGATGAACCCACGTTCCAAACAGTCTGCAAAATTTGAGAGCTTTGCACCTTGCTTCAAACTATAAATTAGGTTAACCCCTTTGCAAAACACACGCCACTGTCTAACCGTACATTGCCAAATTGTATGAATGAACCAACAACAACGTTGCGGGTGTACGTACCCACCAAAACTGCAGTTACAACAACTAAGCTCTTGTTGTATAAGCAAACACAAGCAAAAGAGCCAAGGAAACGGAGGAGTCAGAGGAGGGTGCACACAAGTTTTTTTTTATGAATGGCAGACACAACCGCTATATTTGGTCGTTGACGGGGCTACGAGGTGCAAATGTTAATGAAGTCAACGCTGCAGCGAAAGAAATTGCAGGCCAAATGCATAACGGTGTTTGCAATACTGCGAAAAAAGAGATGGAGAGGCCAGAGATACCCGTCCGAACGTCCCACCGTGGCTTCGTTCATTCATGTTGTCTTTTCAGTTTTTTGGCTTTCCGGCAGGCCAATCATAAAAATGTGCAACCAACGGACCATAAATCTGGCCAAAACACATGACGTAACGAACGGTAGAAAACTAATGGAAGGGAGGGAGGAGGTGGTGCTCCCTTCCAAACATGCTTAATCTTAATTGTGACGCACAAAACAACATTGGCCACATGGCCCTCAACAAGTGCAATCAATTTTTATGAATGAATGGAAAATACCGAGTCGATCGGCTGCTGCCGCTGTTACGCCCTGCCGCGCTTTGTGTTTAATTTATCGAAATGTGTAGCAAAATGTTTATTTGATCAATGAAATGAATTATTGTACGAGCATGTTGTGTCTGTCTGGGAGAAAAAAAGAGAGAGAGAGCCGTGACAACAACAACAACATATTTGTAATTGATTTGTTTTCCATACAATTTATTGTCTGTTGGTCTTTTTTTTTTGGTGTCTGGAGGAGGAAGGGGGGCGGCACTTGTTGTTAGTGCTCTGGTATGGTCAATTAATTAAACGCGAAGCGAGCCCAATGAATTGATGTATGGGGTCTACGTTTGACTGACATGATTCAACTTGGCTGCTCACTTTGGAGACATTTGGCAGGCACAAGGCACAAACCCACTCAAAATCCTTTAAAAATTCTCAACCGAATCCCCTTTAAAAATACAATTTCTGTCCATTTCATTGATCATTTTAATAAGGCAACCAAATCAATCGCAACCTGCGACGTGTCAGAAATTAATGGGCTACAAAAACTTTTGTGTCTGCCAAAGCGGGCAACTCACACACACACAGCAAACAACTCAAATGACAATTTCCGGCCGTCAGTTTGGCAGTGCCAATAAATTGGCAACCCTGCTCGTATTTCAACGGCCACGCAGAGACAACAACAAAAATTAAAAGCAGAGTACGACTGCCATGTGGGTGCCTAGAAAAATGACTCTAGCGGCGATAACTATAAAATTTTATGGCATTTTACATAGCATTAGCCGGTCCAAAAAAAAAAAAATTGTGTGTGAGTGTGTTGTTAGCCAGTTACTAAATTTGGCTTAAATGAAGGCGAAACTTGTTACGTAGCCGGCCGGTGGCTGCCCACATGGCCAGGCGGCCATCAGCTCAAATCATGAATGAATAGCCAGCAGCAGCAGCAGTCACTCAGTCAGTCAGTCAGTCACTCAGCTGGCCATAATTGATTTTCAAAAATGAGCGCAGCAAACATGACGGCGACAAATTTTTTGTCTTCAAATGTGACAAAGACACCAAAACGAGAAAAATAAAACAAAAACAAAATGTGGACAACATATGCAGGCGCTTGCAGAAAAACTGTTAATTCATTCATTAAAAACGAAACCAAATCTAATGGGGCAACTCTGAGAAAACGACTTAAAAAAAAAACTGGGAATTATTTCAGTGGGACGAAAGACAAAGGGAAGCTCAGTTGGGCACTTGATCGGGAGCGTATTAGACGGGGAAAGGGTTACTAGGGCTACATTAAGAGAATCTTAAAAATGTAACTCAAAAGAAAAAGTAATCATCAAAATTACACTATTTAGTCATCAAATTCCCTTTAATACTTCAAGTATCAAGTTGATATTTTCGAAAGTATTAAAATGATATTTCAGTATATACAAATTGATACTAGACCCTTGTATACGCTTGATCTTAAACTATTTTGCCCCCAAGTTTCTCAGAGGGGTTAAGGTCAGGGGATTGTTGGCACTTCAGAACGTCAACTTTTTGGTCCTCGAAAAATTTAGATTGTAGCCTTGATGTGTGTTTAGGATCATTATCGTGCTGGAAATACCTTAAGTCATGGCATATTTTCCTCAGCATTTTTTTCTCCCCGGTGCATCCTACCCAGTCTTTGTGGTCTCTTGCAAAAGTTTGCCTCATGGTGATATTTTTTGCGCAAAGGGCAATACGTAAC
>JAEIFU010002994.1:0-34440 GCA_018904235.1 Lordiphosa stackelbergi
GCTCATTCATTCATTGCTTGTCGCCGCGCTCAATTAGTTCTTAAACAAAACAACACAAAAACTTAACAAACGAACAGTATTACGCATTCCAAATTGTACATTCTGCAGCGGCGACCAAGAAGCGCGGTATTCAGTCAATTTCCTCAGCCCATAAGGCCGATAAGCGGCAACAAGTGTTTCTGATTGCAAGACAATTGTCTGGAATATTGACAGAACAAAAACAAAAAACAACACAACTTATTGTTTGTTTTGCTCAAGTTACGAGAATCAGTGCCCAGAACGTGGCACTTTTGATTTGCTGCTGCTGTGCATCTGGCAGCGACAGAAGCAGCGACTGCGGCGTCGGCGACATCTGGGAAAACAATCAAGAAACTTGTTTTCCCAACGAGACGACAACACTGCAGCCGATAGATAAGCGGGACAAGGGCACAAGATGATTCCCGGCTATGGACCCGTCACTCAAGCTCTGCTGGGCACTCTGCTCACCTGGGGCCTCACGGCCGCTGGCGCTGCCCTCGTCATCTTTGTGCGGGGCACTCAGCGCCGTTCGCTGGACGCCGCCCTGGGCTTTGCAGCCGGCGTCATGATCGCCGCTTCGTTCTGGTCACTGCTCAAGCCGGCCATTGAAATGGCCGAGAGCTCACACCTGTATGGAGTCTATGCCTTTCTGCCCGTGGCTGGCGGTTTCCTGTTGGGGTCCATCTTTGTCTATGGCTGTGACAAGTTAATGTCCTTTTTGGGCCTCAACAGCACCAACATGATGATACAGATGACACAATCGAACAAGGACAAGGCGGACATAGCCATTGATGATCTGAAACGGAATGGCGTCAACGGGGCAAGCGAACGTCTGGCCTCCAAGAGTCTGGACAGCTTCTCGGACTGTCTGAGTGTGCAGCACAGCGGGGAGCCGCGTCGCCGCAAGAAGGGCAGCATCAGTGAGGTGGAACAGTGCACGTACACCACCACCGAGGAGCAACTACGCGCTCAAGAGGCTCTGTCGCAGTGGAAACGCATCATGCTGCTGGTGGTGGCCATTACCGTGCACAATATACCCGAGGGACTGGCCGTGGGTGTGAGTTTTGGCGCCATAGGCACCACCAACTCCTCCACCTTTGAGAGTGCGCGCAATCTGGCCATTGGCATAGGCATACAGAACTTTCCCGAGGGTCTGGCGGTGAGTCTACCTTTACACGCGGCCGGATTCAGTGTGATGCGTGCCCTCTGGTATGGCCAGCTTTCGGGCATGGTGGAGCCCATCTTTGGAGTGCTGGGCGCAGTGGCGGTGACTTTTGCCAATCTAATATTACCCTATGCCTTGTCCTTTGCTGCCGGAGCCATGATCTATATAGTGGCCGATGATATATTACCAGAGGCTCATGCCAGCGGCAATGGCACAATTGCCACCTGGGGTACCATATCCGGATTTCTCATTATGATGTGCCTGGAGGTGGCACTCTCATGAAGCTATCGCGTACTTAAACAGCATTTCTTGTATATAGCAAACAGGCTTCGGTTCCTGCTCTAAGGAATCCCACCTACATAAGTAACTTAATAATTGTACAATCTCAGTAATTACAAAACGCCCCCGGAAGAACGGCAAGAGAGAGCTTGGCTCTATTCTGGGTATTTTTGTATATAAGCTTGACAACAAACGACTTGGTTTATGGCCTGCATGCACATCTCGGTGTAAATTCTAGCGAATTATGTAAATGTTTTCCCCGTGCATGTGAACTAGGTAGTATTAAGTTGTCCGTCTAATGTCTAGGTAATAAAACGTAATGTCTAAAACGCAGACAACATATTTGCATTTTCCTCTTTTTTTTTTTCTTGCTGGACAGCAGGGATTCTTTACCTGATAAGGAACTTACTACACGTAAATTGAATTAGACAAACCAACAAATGATAAGAGTCTGTTCCTATGGAGTTTACGCTACGTGCAATTTCAGACGGCCCCCAAGTACCTCCAGTGCGTGGGATTTGAGCCATCAGTGTGATGGCTGGCCGCTGGTACTTATCTTCGCTGATAAGTTGGCTACTATCTGTTGATCAATGTATTTTTTCCTCTGTTCGTAATGTTTTAATGCGACCAATAAAAAACAATTTGTAGACTTTCAATGCTCCATTAGTGGGCGACTATCTCAAGTGGAGCAAAATACTTCTGTATTTCTAAAAGTGTCATAAATTGATAAATGGCTCAAGAAAATGGTCATTCATAGTTCCTAAGCTAATAAGTCTAGAGGGTTGCTTAAGTTGATGTAGACTAGCATAAAATCATATAATTCTCTCGGAGCTTAGTAATTTATTCTTTTAATTATACCGATTAATCATTAGGTCACTTATACTAAAGTTGCTGAGCGGTTCAACGTGGAGAACACAGCATGATCTTGGCTTACTGCGTCTCAAACCTCCGCATTGGTGAGCCTCGGTAACAGAGCAATGCATCTGAAAAGCTGCTGGCTAACGTAAGCGGCGAACTCTCCTTATAAGGTACAATATATATTTGTAAATTGATGTACCTAGTCCCTTCCTTAGTGTATGAGTTTGTTTAGAATACTCTGGTATCCAGCAATAAGTTCTTATACTCTTTCTCTTGGTATCCCTTTTGCCCTTTGTCATCTACTTCAAGTAAATTCATTGGGGTAACAGAGAGGCCGACTATAGCTCTTACATAAATCTCCGGCCATGTATATAATCGGCTCTGTGAAATTAGGCAGCGTGAATTTAAAACGCGTTGCATTTTGTACGGCGGTCTAATTTCATTCTGCAAAATGAATTTAGACCGCCATCTCTTAATGAAATTAGACCGCGCGGCCTTATTTCATTTTTCAAAATGAATTTAGGCCGCGATCACAAAATGAAATTAGACCGCGCGGTCTTGTTCTTACACTAAGTATTTAATGCGCGGAATTTTTGTACAGATGTGCAAAAGTAGCGTTTAAAATACCAAAAATACATTTCTTTTGTAATGGCGGTCAATATTCATTTTGAAAAATGAAATAAGGCCGCGCAGTCTAATTTCATTTTGAGATGGCTGTCTAAATTATTTTGCGAAGAAATTAACCGCCGACGGCGGTCTTAATTCACGCGCTCTAATTTCCAACACCCTATATAATCCACCAAAGATATCTATAAAACTTCTTCGGTTCGAATTTGAATGTATCTTAAAACCAGGGAAACAAACCGAGCCGTATTTCGGTTTCGGTTCGAAACATAAGTTTCTGTATTCGGTTCCGAATCAGTACCTGGATTTTTATTTCGGTATATCGGTACGTATCGGTAAAATATAAAGAAAGATCGCTCATTGGATTTGCGTCCATCCGATTTATTAGCGAAGACATAATCAGACCTATGCCTACTGAAATTGCAAGAATTGTATGAATCATTTTGCCAGTGAGAGGGCCGAATGAAGATATAGGGGGGTTTAAAGTTAAAAGCCCAATAACACAGTCGGTTTTTGGAAGCGGAAACATTTAAAAATTCCATTTTCGCATGATTTGATCGAAATCGAAAATGGGAACAGGCTAGAATAATTACACTCCAGAAAACATTTGTTCTACGCTTACATGCCCTTATCAAATGTGAAAGCTTTGTTGATTTTTCTGACCCACCATTTAAATACAACTAGTTCCAATCCCGTGTGGGACATGGGGCATCAAATTTAATTACATTCCCAAGCATTCATAGCAATTCTGTCATGAGGCAACCTTTGCCAACACACTCAAAACACTGAATTGATTGTATTCATGAATATTATACTGTCAACAGCCTCTTTGTAGTTTTCTTTTTTAGAAAAGTTGTGGACATATCCATAACTTTATGACCTAGAGCCTGCCTAAAAAAGTTCTACGAATTACATCTTTCTTTATTTCGTTTCTATTCATACCACTTAGACTCCATTTTCAGGAGGATTTGGATTTGTTTCAGGGCTGCCTTCATTATTAAGTTTCACTTGAACAGAAATTTAATAACATACAAAGAAATGAATTACTCAAATACTTTTCTGTTCAAAGGTTATCAGGACATTATAATGGTGGTCTTAGAATAAAGGATGCTATTCTTTCAAAGAGACTGGTATCAAGTTTTTCTTTTTCTAAGCCAGAAAAACAAAGGGCCCAGTTCCGAATTTCCTGTCGATTTTCGTGTAAACGTTAGTATTTCAAATGCAAGTTGTATAGACGTATATGTAAGTGACAAGCCAATCTGTTGTTACTAGATTCCGTCGTCCTTTTCTCTCGAATTGAATTCAATTGGGATTGAGCAGTCGCTTTCAGCTGCTCCAACAATTCCGAGTTTTGTTATTCCTGATCTAGTAACCGTAGGTATAATTGTCATCTACTATACAACCTTATTCAATTCGACTGCAAAATGCTAACGTTTACCGCAAATCGACTCGAATTTCGGAACAGGCCCGAAAATAAATAAATACTTGGATTGACAGCCCCCAAAAGGGCCAAGCCGAGTCTTCTCTCAATCTCTTGGCTTTTGTGCTTGAAATTTACGCACAAGAGAAAGAAACCCCGATTCCGGGCGGCAAAATTTGATAAGCTTTTTTATGGCTAGTTGCTTCACAGCTCCAATAGCTGGTGAAGGTGACCGGCTGTGTTGAAGTTTTTAAAGAAAAGACGTTCCGAGGCGGGATAGAAACCACGCTTCTGCACCACCAGGCACGCCCGGCCGTTTCAGTTAAACCGAATTGTGTAAAAGATCCCAAAACTAAGTAAACTGTTTAGGTTCTTTTTAGTTCCGAAAATATCGGAACTCGGATGTCGATACATAAAAATTAAAAATATCAGTTCCGCTTTTGGTTATATGTATATGGTTCCGGTTTGATACACATGACTTACATCCAAATACAGCTTAACCAAGTAGGAGTCAAGGTAGCAGCAAAGGCTGACGTTGTCATGCTATCTAGTCCCAGCACTTTACCCGGAAGTAGTTAGGGAAGTTATACTAGGTGGGGTAAAAAGTACCATCCTTGACCGCCAGAGCATGGTGGAATTATACAAGGTGAAGTCATTAAGGCTGCCTCTTTTTGGGGTACCAGTTAAATGATGAAAATCACTCAGTAGCAAAGGGGATGTCAACGTACTCTCACTGCTATCATATTTCATTCATATTTAGGCGAACAAGTCAAATATCAGCGCGATGCAGGCCTTAGTTTTGTTTTGACAGCTGATTGTTGTTATGGTGTCTTGGCATCATGTTGAGTATGAGGGCAAAACAGAAAGTTTGGATAAATATATTTTGGGGCTAATGCTTCTTCAGATTACTTTGTGATATATTGGTTTCGAGAACGGCAGGCCCACCGATGCGATTACAAAGGACAACTTAAAAAAAAAATACATGAAATGGTGTTGGATGACCGGAAATTGAAAGTGCGCCAGGTGCCACAAGGATTAGTACTGAGCGCACACGCCCTATTTTGGGCATGATTCTGCATATGAAAAAGTTATCCTGACGCTGGGTGCCGCGCATGTTGACCAAAAACACAAGCATTCGCACCCATGGCTAAATTCAACGATTTAGTACTCAAATTGCGTCCCCATCCACCTTATTCGGCCACCCTGGGTCTGTTATCTCTCCCCAAACCTCAAAAGATGGCTCATCAATAAAAAATTAAGCTCGGGCGAGGCGATCACCGACGCCGCGGAGTAGTACTTTGCAGACCTTTCGGAAAATTACTTTTCGAACGGCATCAAAAAGTTGGAAAGTCATTGGATTAAGAGTATCGTCCTAAAAGGAGACTAAATAAAATAAAAACAAACATATTTATTTTATTCCCATGGAGGTTACTTTTCACAAGGACAAAAGTCCCTAGCTTCACACTGGAAGTTACGGAACTATAACTATCAAACTGACAAAATATCGTGGACTAATTTTAAACCCCAAATTATTTGAAAACACAAACTTTAGTAAAATGATGTTTGAAAAGAAAGGGCCACTCCGCCCTCTCTAAGGTCCAGTTTCTCTTCTCTTGAATAGCTGCTATGTAACAACAAAAACTTGTTAATGTTTTTTTTTTGAATTTCCTAGTATTATATTGTAGTATTTGTTGTTGGCGAAATAGCCCAGTTTTCTGAATTGCTCCCTTTCTGAACGAAGGTAGGATTTTGGTTAACAGAGAAAAAAAAGATAGCGGAATGAATATTCAAATATCTACATTAAGACCCATTTTTTAAATACCTTTTCATTTTTCAGTTCCTTTGGATGACGAATAAAGATCAATGAAATATTTTATTTCTGATATATCCTTTTTTAAGCGATTATAAATCGGTTTCGAAAATATCCAATGGATCCCAATACAGGATACTTAACCAAATAGTCTAGTTAGGATCATCAAAACTATCCTTTTTTCTCAGTGTAGGTAACTAATATTGTTTGGGCGTAAAACATGTTTCCCAAATCTGTTGAATCTGAGCTTCGCTAGAGCATTGCAGTGTGTTAGTATATGCTCAGAGGTCATATTTTTCTCTTCAAAATATCTGCATGGTTGGGTGTTTGTTATTCCCAACTTGAACATGTGGATTAACTTTTGGAACCTTTTGAGGTTATGGTTCTCTATTAATGCCTTAGCTTGTCTCACCCCACTGGTGTTTACCCAGAAGGCTGATCTAACCGTTCTTTTTACTCAGTTATGTGTAAGTTTATGTGGTAGATAGCCTCAAGCTAAGGTTTGGATAATAGACCACGATTGCAGGACTTAAAACTACGATTCCATAAGGTTCTGTGCTGCTGCAGCTCTAAACGTAATCCTGCGTAAATATAAATCAAGTAGAGAGGACGGGAAGAGGCATAAAACTAACAACATAGATGACTCCAAAAATGAGTTGTGGCGTAGTGTCCGAAATATACATTGGAAATGAAGAAAGCAGTAAAACTGGTTGGTTGCGGAATCTTCTAGGTATTATATAGCATGCAATGTGTCAATATGTACTTTTCACTCTGCCAAATCTTAGAGATATTTAATAAGAGAACAGTTCAAACACAGAATAAGATCAATAAGATTGGGATGATGACTATTACGCAATTTACTGCTCGAATCCCCTGATCATTGCCTTTATTTTCTGCGATTTCGTGGATTCTCTCGTTTTTATCCCTCACAGCTACCTCAAATCTATAATGTAAGAGTTCAACTACTGACGTTAAAGATGGAGATGAGGTTTTCCAGTAGTTTTATCTTATGCTGAGTGAGTACTAAGAACGGATTTGGAAATTCTGTCGGGGAATGTGGAAAAATTCACGGAAAACTGTTGTATAAAAGTTTTCTTTTCATCCGATGAAGTTCAAACTCATTTTCATTGATACCAATCTTCAGGAAAAGTTACCTCCGCTGGATGAATTGTTTTTTTCTTTCGTTATTAAACGTTAAATTTTGGATTTTAGCGTCCTTTATTTTTGTTTATACGTTCAACTCTTTTCGAGCTTGATCAATTGTGTAATTTAATCACGAGTTCGATCTTGGTAAAATTTTCTTATAAAATTTTTCATCTTTTTGTCCCATTTTGGAACTCCCCCCGTGGATCCGAATTCTGCACAAAAATTTTCACTTGCTTGATTCGGTTTGTGGTAATGCATAATTGGTGTGATTTTTCGATGTTGGATTTTTGACCCACGGCCTCCGGAAAACTTTGCATGAAAAAACAATTTTTCAGTTGGTGGGGGGGGGGGGGGGGGGGATGAACGTAATTCCAATAAGAAGCGAAAAGCTTTGCTATTTAGTGATTAGGGCAACGACGGGTACTGAAATTAGCGTCGTCTTGAAACCTTTACTTGACGAATTACCTTGCAGATTCTTTTTAAAAATCTGTGTTTCCTAGACTTTCGTAGACATTTGCTTTTCCACCAAGTAAGAGAAGCAAAAGCAGACACCTACCGTAAACAAGTTACTGCCTAAGACAAGCAAGAAATATGCAAGCAAGTCTTGAAGTATGGTGAGAAAAAGGGCGATAACGCATTCCCTTATATAAAAGAAAAACCCCAGTTTGTCATATCTTAACAAGCATTTGCTCTAAGTGAATTTGAAAATGTTATCAGAAACAATTGCATTCATTTTTATGCCTTGCTCACCTATTAAAAATGGCTATAAAAGTTATCACAGGCAAAGATCAAGTGGATGTCCAGATTTCTATGTTAACTTACCGCTATTTTTCCAAACAGCTCGGGATACTCATATCTATGCAAATTGCTGATGGGGAATAAATCAGGCTCGCACAGACGCAGCTGTACTTTGCACGCTTCAATCCACAATATGCTTACAATTGGTATATTCCATTCGCTGGCTTTCTTATAGGTCGAAAGTAATCCATCTTTAAAGATGACATGTGTGGTGTTGCTGCAAAAAATCGATTGACCTATTAATGCATGTTCAGACATCTCCTTCAAATATTAACTTACCGCCTGAGGCGATCATTCACTTGGGCTCCCATCTTGGCAATGACACTCCTCACACCATCCGAACGATTATCATTGCCTGTGCGTACCTCTACGTAGACAATCACATCCTTTAAGATTTCGGCCAAAGTGGGCGGTGGCTTGGGATTGCGTTCTTCTTCAGTCACAATACTCTGTTCGACCAGTGGCACATCGAAGGTATTATAAGTGGATTTGGTGGGACTTCTGCTCCAGCATAGAAATATAAGTTTAGAGAATCAAAATTAATCTGGTTTTGTGCTTACTTAAGAGCGCGTATGGCACGCGTTCGCAAAGTGGCACTGGGACTGTTGAGATCTCTTTGCAAACGCACTATCAGTGGATCTTGTTTGGGTGTGGACTCAAGTTGTTGTGAATTCGCCTCCTGCCTTTGAACATTGTCTGTGGAAGAAATTTCGTGTATCAGTCTGGGACCCAACAGCTCGTGTGAAGCAATGACTAACTTTCAGTTAGATTGTACAGAACTGGCTCAGCTTTGAACATTTTTTTTTATTTTTGACTATAAATTTTGATCACTGATTATACCAAATTTAACTAAATGCCTACTTAAATAAGTTAGGTAAAAATACACAGCCAACCTGTTGAACAAAACTCCTGCTGGATAATTCTCCTGTTGTCATTTAAATTTACCGGCTCCTGCAAGGGTTTTCGCTTGGCCAGAGAGGCAGCGGCAGCGGAGTCCGCCTCTCTCTGCTTCTTGTGTGCATTGGCCACAAAGGATTCATAGGTTTTGGTTTTCCATGATGGCTGACGTGTTACAAATTTGTCCATGAGGCAGTAGGATTGCGGATGCCCTTTATTGCACAGTAGTTGGTACAAATTTGTTAAATTTTTAATTTATTCTTCAAAAGATGCAACCTGGCGTGGTGTGACCGTATTCGACAAAGCGAACACCACGATCTGTTTTGTTACTGGATCATAATGCAGCCCTTCATTGCCTTGGCACTAGTTCTCTGATGAACTATCTGTTTATTTTTGGAGAGGAAAATTTGAAATGTAAAATTTATACATATATTTTATTTCATATAAATTCAAAATGATTTGATGACTTATATTGGTTACATTTTAAGCAAATTTTTTGTTATGGTTGCCTTTTAAAGTTGTTTTTTATATGAGTTTCATAAAAGAATAAAAAGAATGAAAGCTAGGATAACTACAGCAGACTAAATTTGCATAAAAATGAAATTATAGTAAAATGGAGGAGATATAAAGGTTTTCTTTAAAAGTGAAAGTTTTTGTCACATTTGGCAACGTTACGTAAAAAGACCTGCAATGATTAATTCTGCTTTCGTTTTATAGAAATTAATTGATTTGTTTTCCATTTAAATTTTTTAAAATTATAATTTTTAAGTCAGCCCAAAAGTAGTCTTATATTCAAGATATTAGCTGAACTTTAATTAAGTTTTATGATCGTTATATTTGAATACAATCAGAGTTTTGAAATATTTTTATTTGGCTTCCATAGATACACGGCAGATCGCGCTTCATCCCTGGTTTCCTAAATTGCTTAACAATGCCAACGAACTAGTTCTTCTGTTCCGATGAAGCCTGCTGCGGGGGCACTGTTTTTAAACGGCTTTTCAAAATGTTACGTGTCAGCTTTAACAAAGGCAAGCCGGCAGGCTTTTGTCATCATCAGGGCTGGTTTTTTCCCTATGCCCGCAGACAGCCCAATCCCGACAAATCGGCATCTTTTACAACAACAACAACAAAAAATCACAACTCGAAACACATAGAAACAATTATTTTTAAAGAATAACACAGATTTAAATTTAAAAGCTTTGTTTAACACAATGTTTAAGCAATGTTATTAATCTACCCCTTTTTTAGAATCCCTAATTCTTTGCAGGATGGAAAAAAAACAATGAGGGATCAGATTATAATCAAGCGTCAGCCTTGACGCCCGTCGAACCCTGGGATGAAGATCCCCTTTGGATACTCTTTCTCCTACAAACTAATAATTATCGGGGGTGGCACAGAAATCTCTAGAGATTTTGCCGTCGGTTGGTTTGTAAATCTCTCGAAAAATTCGTCGTTGCCACCGAACTTCGAGAGCTTTCATTTTCTTATTAGAAAATCTAGTTGGAACACAAGTTGTTTCAGTTGAAGTTCCATCTCTAAAAACAGGGCTGAATATCTCACCAAAAAATTTCATTTGTTTTTAGTTATGGGTTAATTTGATATTTAACTGAAATTTTTTGATTGTGTTATATGTTTTATGATGCATTTTTCAATTATAATTCAAATTTAAGTCATATTCTCCATAAATAAAATGTAAAATTTAAAAATTTGTTGGCGCCAAACATGAGGTATAACTTGCCAGCCCTTAATCCGCTAGCTGTCATGTAGAGGGCGACACCATTGACAGAGGGAGCCACTGCGGAGGTGGATTTTCTTAATCTCCTAACAAAACACGAGAGGTTTGAAAAAACCAAAAGCAATTTCTGTGGCACGTAAGAATTGGAATTCGGTTGGAGTTTGGTTGGAAGAGGTTTCTGTGGCACCCCCCAATGTGACTTAATTATAAATACATAAATAAATGGACAATTAAATGTATAAAGGTGACAACTCGAAATATGTCGACGGCCCCAAAAGGGAACCCAACTTCAAATCGCGGAAAAATACCATGCGGATAAAAAATATTAAAAATATTAATAGCTAACTTTACTTCCAATCAAGTGGAGAATCATGCCACTATCAATAGATAAGCGCAATTCGTAAATGCGGGATCTCCATTGCAATAAGACCTCTAGATACTAAAGAAACTACTTCACCACCACAATTACCCACCACATACGACATAACTACAAAGCCATGATTTTATAAAATTTTTTTTTTTTGTCTTTTTATTTATTTTCCCCATATATTTTAAAAAAGCTATTTTATTCTTTCTTTTGCTTTAAATTTTAAATTTTTATATTAGTTATTTTTATTTTTTTTTTTTTATTTTTTTTATTTATTATTTATTTTTTAGGTTTTTTTTTTTTTTTTTAAATTCGTGGAAAGAATTTGCTTAGCAAATCAAAAGCAAATCACTTTCAGGAATACCACTATTAAAAAATTCAAAATTAAAAATTTGTGAATGCGAGGGCTGTTTAAAAAGTTATCGGGATCCAAGGCAGGCTTTCCCAAGAAAAGATGTGTCGATGGTACCCACGTTTCCGGGAGTTACAATTATCAGAAAGCAAAACGGAAGATGGGAAGTTGGATAGTATAAATGCCTTTTTATCGTCCGTAGCAGAATTGTGAAAATAAAATTGAATTTGAAAAAAAATTAAAAAATTTTAAAAACGAAAAATCGATTTTTGACCAATTTTCCTGTGTACAAAAATATTAAAAACAAATTTTTCTCATAGATTGAGGTAGGACGATAGCCACGTTAATTCTGCGTCCTTCTCTGAAAATCGTAGTTTTAGAAGAGAAAACGCTTTTCAAAGTTTGACAGTAATTTGAAAATTGCTTGTTTTATCGAAGACATTGGTCGACAAAAATGGCTATAACTCCGGAAGTATTTCGAATTTTGAAAAATCCGTTTGGGATAATATTTTTGAATATCTAAAAAAAAAAAAAAAAATTCTACACCCAGAGGGCCTTAATTATGCCAAAAAGTGACCAGACATTGCTCCGTCCCCGCTTCTGGCTTATATTAAATTTGCCCGACTTAACTCCAACTTAACCTCTTGCAGATTAAGATTTACTGCGCTTAAAGGGTTCTGTTTTTTTTGTAGTTTATTAATTTTCATTAAACAGAATACTAAAATCTTTAGAAACACTTACCGCTGTGTCTATTTCGTTAAATTCGACACAAACAAATGATATGTTTTTTCAACTTGGGAAGAGCAAACACTTTTCTCTGGAATTTCTTATGTTGAACCCTACGAGCTATGTAATCATTACGTTCAGCTCGTTTGTTCTAGTTGTTTTGTTAACATGAGCTGTTTGAGCTGAACTGTTTTAAGCGAATCGTTCAAAATATTCCAAATGTCAAAGGCTTTTTAATCGGTGAATCGTTGACACAGATTAGAATAAAACATGAACTGACTTAAAACTCTACTCGTGCAGGGCTCTAATATATACTTTATAGGGTCGGAGACGCTTCCTTCTGGCTGTTGCATACATTTGCACAACTTCATGATCCCCTTTGGTACAGGGTACAGGCAAAGACTAATATAATCTCTAAGATGCCGAACGGCCATACAATGGTTTTGCAGTATGCAGCTATTTTTTTGGTGGCCTTTGGCGACGAAAATCGTAAAAATCTAAAAATAGAATGCACTTGCTTGTGTGAGTAAAAAAGCTGTAGAAAACGAATACATGCATACAGATTAACAATGCTTAAGAATACGTGTGCTCACATACAGTCCTCGGCTGTAGCTGTATGCGTACAGGAGAGCGGCTGGCTCTAGAGCGCTAAACAAAATTTCAAGAGAGCAAAAAGCCAGTTGAAAAGCCAGCTCCGAAAAATCGTGTGCAAAAAAATCTAATGTCTTTGGTACAGGGTATCAAATAAACTTGCCTTTTTTTAATTTCTGCATATTTATAAATGTTTTATAGATATATTTCGTAACTATTCGAACTTATTTACATATGAAATGTATTTACAGCAAAAAAACAAAGTACATATATTTAACTTGTCTATAGTTGTGGCAATCTCATTCCGCGTTCTGCTCTTCTCTTCCTCCCGCTTCTTCAACTCCATTTTGTGCTGCGGCCTGCTGCTGCTGCTCTAGGACATTCGCTCAGTCTTAAACGATTTAAAAAACTATGGCAAAATTTTAATAAACTATTACAAATTGCATAATCATTAAATCTCTCTTACAAGAAAATAAGCTACATAAATGGCTGCATTTCTCCTCATTTATCACAACAAAGTGAGCGAAATGCATTCCAAGGATCTTGACTAAATATGCGTTAGACTAAAATGCTAGGCGATTAATAAATTATGGAACGTCCAGCCGAGAGGGGTCATTCTGTGGAAAAGAGTAAAAGAGAGAGAGAGTATTAGAAAAATTGTGATTAGACCCTTTGTTGTAAGTACCCACCATGTGCACTGATCAAACTGCGTGCATCCCAGAGCGACAGTTGTGACTGTGAGAGACGATGCTGCGGTGGATAGAGCTTGTAGGGAAAGTAGGAGTGATGAAAGGTGGCAATGGGTATGGGCTGAGCTGGCTGCGGGAACTGCTGCGGTTGATGCTGGGCAGAAATCTTACGCGAGATCTTGGACTCCTTTTTGTGGCTTTTGTGGGCAGCTGGGCAGGGCTGCTTGTTGGACTTGATGAAGTTAGGTATGCGGGCCAGCAGTCCGCAATAGTAGGGATCATCTTGCTTCTTACGCTGCTGGGAGCTGCTGTTCTTTGAGCGCTTTTTTTCCTCATAAATAGCGGCCTCGTAGTCCGGCTAGGTAAAAAATTAAAGAGCAAAAATTTATAAAAGAACATTTTTACAGTCAGCCTAAAAGTAGGCCACACTTTTTGTTTTGTGTTTTACTCACCTTGGGCACATACGGACTCTCATTGAGAAAGGCTGCACTGAACACACTACGCCTGCCCTTGCTACTAGACGTACTCGAGTTTTGTGAATTCTGGGAATCATCCGAGGCAGCGGGCGTGGGATAAATGAAACCCACTTGACTGTCAATTGTCGAGTACGGATCCTCGCTGCTTTGTGTCAACGGCACACGCATTCCCAAACCATCCAACGACTTGGGCAACGTCTGCAGGCGACTCTTTAGCATATCCATGGCCACCACATTAACCACCAATATCCACACTGGTGTATTGATTAGATTATTATTGGACTTGACCAGCGAAACGGCTGACAGACACTGCCTTTCCAAACGTCCACGTTCCGGATAAGAGCGCGCAAATTCCCGATTGATATTGGTCTGAAATTTCTTCATGTCAAACAATTTGGCCGAAGTGCCCGAATTGAGGGACATTTGTGGCATTTGCATAATGTCACCACCAATCACGGTCTCCTCGTTGCCCAGCGAGGTGTTGTTCACCAAAATGTTGCTCTTGCCATAGCGTTTAATGAAAATGTTGCCAATGTCATCCATTTTGATCTTGAAGCCATCACCAATGGATTTTTTGATGACTTTGGTCTCTGAGTCACGCATGGGATTCTCAAAGCCATTTAGGCCAATGCTAAAAAAAGAAGGGAACATTTGAGACAGGTGATTCAGGAAAGAACCGTGGGGAATACACATACCGCACACCATCGAAACCATGCTTGGAACCGTTGATGGTTATCACAGAGGAGCGGGCATAGGCCTTGGCCACACGTCGATTCTTTTCAAACACAATTATCTTGGCCCAAATTTCATCGTCAATTTGCTCCCATTTGGCCAGCACTTCGTTGATGTGATCCTGCAAAGTTAGCAAAGTGAATTTTATGCATTTTTTCTAGCAGACTTTAATTACTTACCCTAAACAACTTCTCGCGATCATGCCAAACATCTTCCTCCTGCTCTTGTCCAATGGCATCCAAATTGTCCAAGGAACGCGATATAATCTTGCGACGCGAAATCATCTTTTGTTTGTGTGTGTGTGTGTGAGTTTGGCTGGAAGAAGAGAATTTTCCAAATTATTATAAATAATTACGACAGTTGCTTTAAATTCTCATTCTAGCTGGTGCGAATGTCTTGATTCGATTTGATCTGGCAACTAAATTACGCACCTTCAAACATGCCTCCGGCCAGATTATTAAGCAATCAGCCAATCAATCTGCAAGCCAATGAACTTGGTCTTTTTCATTTGAAACCTAAGTAAGTACTCCCACTGTTATACCAAATTGAATCACCAATGTCACCGCCTCTAATTGCGATGCCTTGCCAACAGTTTGCTAGAAAATTGTATTTTGCATTTGGCTTTGACTGGGATTGAATTTCAATTGATTTTCTGGGGTTTTCTTGCACTCTTCAAAGTCAACCTGCTACTTGCAAGCGTTTTGTGACAAAATCCATGTCAGGTGTATCCATGTTAATACGTGATTGGCATTCAATCTTCAATTCGATTTAGCATTTGGCTCAGCAATTGCGACTCGTCCATAAATGTGTGTCACTTGGCTGGCCATGAAAGTGAGACTGGAAATCGAAGTCCATCAATTCCCGTTCCACTCGGGCATTTCTAAACGTTTTACTGCATTTACCTGGTTTACATATTAAGGTAGTGTCAAATCGTGCCCTAATTTAAATGTTTCTAAATTACTTGGAATTGCATTGCGGACATTATATGTCTATCCCCAAAATTTCCGTTGAGCATGCTAAAGTAGCAAATGGTATGATTCTATTGAAGCTACCGCCGCGACGCTTCGAATGCTTTCTACTTGTTTTCGGTGTGTGGGAGGATTTGTTAATTAGCAGCCAGAATGGCCATAAAACTTGATATATGTCACGCACTTCTTTTGGCCAGTATCGAAAATCCGCTTTGCTAGCAACCACAAACGCTGTTGTTGTTATTGTACCTTTTTCAATGTTTGTGTTTTTTTTTATAGAGACGCCCACAAAGTATCTAGAGAAATTCCAGTTTTTTTTATAAACTTTAGAACTTTCAGACATCAAATCGATAATTTATTTTTAGATAACAAATCATCTATGAATGCAAGAATAAAAGTAAGAATTCCGGAGATATGAGTAAATGAAAAATCTATAAATTTTAATTAATTAATTTGATTTTCGTTGTGTCTTCCAATCGTTTAAATTGAAAGAAATATTCAACGATATTCTAGACACTTTTGAAGACTCCAAATTTTCTATAGATTTTGATTAGGAAGTCGTACGGTTCGCATAATCATTTCATCTATGAAAAGTAGATTTCTCACCAAAAGTACCAGAGTTTCCAAGAAATAGCTATACAGATGCCCTGAGAATTTGGTTATGGACAGTTTGCTGCCATGACTAACTAATTTCGGGTGGGACGGGATTGAATTGAAAATTGGTCAGGATCGGGACGGGAAGGAAATACTGCAAAATCCCGAAATATTTCGGGCTACAATTTTTTTTATTGCCCTCAGCCAGTACAAGATAGGTACTCAGACGCTTGAAATTTTGTCGGAGCGGAGATTGTTTGATAATTTCCAGAGCCAGGCAACAGCAAAAAAGTCAGCTCTTGTTTGTTTAAAAAATTGGCGAGCTAATTAAAATAAAATAAAAGAGTTTATAAAATTGATAATGGAAGTCACTAGGGGAAATTCAGAGGTCAGAGGCAATGCCATGGTCACTTTTATGGATGCATTTTGTGTGGGGCTGGAGGTATAAGGAACAGTATTTAAATCCACTGAGAAATACTGCTATAGCGACAACCCAAAACGCATCGAAAGATTAGTATTAGCACATTAAGCCAGAGGGTATATTCATAACCACAGCCAGCTCCATGGACTGGAGGATCATTCTCGCCGGGTGTATTAGTTGAATACGGACTTAAAGGAAGCTGGTAGGTGACCACATAGGGAGCGGTGGGAGCAACGGAAACTACCACAGTAAGCCGGAGGAAACACTACTATAATGGGCTGTGGAGGCTGCAAAGGATTAGGACTGTTTGGGCCGTGGGCTGTGGAGGCTACGTAGGTTCGGACTTGGATGGTGTGCATACATTGGGCAATTGGCACACCAACCCTATCAACGGGAGAGCCACCGAAAAAGATTCTACGCCACAAGTGATGCAGCTGCCGGTATCGAAATGCTTTTTATTGTCCAGATTCCACGAAAATGATTTGTCCACCTCGCAGCTCTCCAAATAATTGTAGTTTTGTTTTTAGTCTTCTTTGCTTTAATTTTTTTCATTGTGTGCTCAATTCTCAAAGGTATCTCTGACAATTATCAAACAAGTTTCATCGACAATTTATCAGCTGTTTTCGAGAAAACGAGTTGGCAGGTCCATGCTTATTATCGTAGCGAATTGTTGGTTGCTCAGTACCCGCTCTGACAATTTTCAAGAGCGGAATTCCTGAGCTATGTAATTAGATGGGCTCCGACAAAATTTCGAGCATCTAAGTACCTCGCTTTAAGCACAGCAGTAAAAACATTTGATCGATAATTACTTTATCGAATTAGCCGAATGGTCACACTTACACCCGCATTAAAAAATGTGCACACTTGTAAAAGCAAGTGGATCTGCTTAACAAACAGTAAATACAAGCCAAATTTTGAAGTAAAGATAAAGATATTAACTTAAAATCGTCATCATCCAAACTAAAAGTATAGAAAAACTTTAAATTGATAGAAGTCAGTAACAAGCAGGTGGATTTTGTGTGTTGTGCAAAGTACAATAATGTGTCGCCATATGCAGGTCGGACTGGCACAAATGGATTACACTGACAAAGCAGCACAAAAATATCAGATGAACCATTTCATAAAAAAGAAAGTTCCACCTAAAGACATCAAAAAAAATTTTCCCATTTTTAGTTATGGGTTAATTTGATGATGCATTTGTAAATCATATTCAAATTAAAGTCATATTCTCCACAAAACTAAATGGTTTTTTCCTTTAATCCGCTGCCTTTCAAGTAGATGGCGCCACCATCGACACAGGGTGCTAGTTCGAAAAGAACTTTGCTAAATCTCCTAACCAAACACGGGAGGTTTGAAACCAACCAATAGAAATTTCTGTGGCACCTAAGAATTGAAATTCGGTTGGAATTTGGTTGGAAGAGGTTTCTGTGGCACCCCCGTATAAGAGTATTTATAAAAGGGGTTTTTCGGCACAAATGGCTGAAAGAATTCGAAGGAAACTTGGCACACAGATAGTTGATAACCTGGAGTTGAACATCGACTATTTAGCTTTTATTTCAATGGTTAAAAAAAACCGCGAAATGAGCAAACTATTTATAAGATTTTATTTACGAAAGCGCAGGCAGAAAATAAAAATTCAAAATTATAATATATACTAAAATGTAATGAAATTTTCAAATTTTTCATAAGATAGACGGGTAAATATAGGAGAAGTAAACGGTCCAACGGTAAATAGGAGTTGTAGATCAAGCGGTCAAACAAATCGCGAAATTTCCAAAATTTTCATTGGTCCTAAAATTATTATGAAGACCAAAAACCGCGAAAATTTTTCAAAATTTCAGCAATTACGAAAGATGAAACAGTCCAAAATATTGCGAAGTTTGGAAATGGCATTGTAGACGGGTAAATAGGAGGTGTCGTTCAAACAATTTAAGAACAAAAAAATTAATTAATCAATTAAAAAGACATGCGAATTCACAAAATTATTATGAAGATATGATATACTGCTATATTTAGTAGAGGGAAAATACATGTGGTGTAGAAATAAACAAAATTGTTTAATGAGTTCAGATTATAATCATAAAGATTTGATTGGTGTCGGTCAATCGGTTTAAAAATATTAGAAATTTGAAAATATTCTTTTATGAGTTAATGAAACGTGTTGATCAAACTGACCAAGACATCACAAAATTTGCAAAATTTTATAATGATTTTAGACTAGCTTCTTCGTTTTGTGGGTTCTCAAACATTTAAAATATTTCTTTGAAAATCAGATTTTCAATTTACCAAATCTGATTTGGGTTTTGAAGTGTATAGCGATGCCCAATGGAAAATGGATGGAAAAAAAGTAGCATATCAGCGCTTGTGAAAGATTATCCATTCCCGATTGAAGGTTCTCAGTGTTTTTTCTTGGTGCTGGAGAGTCCAGTTCTCCTCCAGGTTACTATAAACGAACATTAAAGGCGGATTGAAGAATTGGTAAGCAAGTACCATCACTAAGCAGGACCATTTGTACAGCTATTTCGTATTTTATTGGAATATGTGGATCCCAAAAATCAACCTAGAATGCATCACTGGAAAACTTCAAAGAATATTTCTGCGATGACATCGAAATAAAATATCAAGATGAAATTAATCCCGAACAGGCTTGAAGAAATCCAGGTTTTGGGAATAAGTTCGGGTATAGGGCTAAAATTTGCTCTTTATTACATTACCGTGGGGTATTTGGATTTAGACTGATTTCGTTACAGCTTAGGACTGTTTTACGGCAAGCTAACGATTCAATTGTACTGCAGGCACCAGGCGGAGTCAGATCATCAGCTTACGGCCGCGTAGACACCAATACAAATGAAGACAATCTTTGTGGAACAACCACCCGACACACAAGCAGGTTCGTTCAGGAAGTTCCCGACTTTATTCGAATTGTTAGTTTTAGCGAAACTCTTTGAGTTCCCTTTATCTTGCTTCTGTCTAGTGAAAAGAACCAGAACTACGACGTCGACTTTGACTTGATTTCAATGCTTTGAAGCTCTTATTAGGCCGGCGCATGGTGAAATCAACATATTATATTATATTAATTCCACCATGGGCCGGCATTAAATGGCTTAGCAATTTGCCGAACGCATTAATTAATCGGTTAACAATTGTTGTTTTACGTGGTTTAAAGTTCATGATTGCGTTGTCCAAAGTGCTGCTGCCTATTTGTTAATTGCTTATTGCTTAAATCAGACCAATTAAAAGGAAGCAACCGCTTTTACACAAAGAAATGCCTGGAAGCAGCTGCAATGAGAGCCAA
Source organism: Lordiphosa stackelbergi (assembly GCA_018904235.1). Taxonomy (NCBI): domain Eukaryota; kingdom Metazoa; phylum Arthropoda; class Insecta; order Diptera; family Drosophilidae; genus Lordiphosa; species Lordiphosa stackelbergi. The sequence continues at coordinate 19,962 of JAEIFU010002994.1, forward strand.
AGCGATGAATTTAAATAAATATTATTGTAAAAATTTTAGGAACGAGTGAAAATGAAACTCGTAAAACGTTCGAGTCAACATTGAAATGCGAATGCGCATGTACATTGAGCTGTCTGAGCGATATACATAAACGAACGTTTGGCGAATTCGAAACGAAGGTTTTGTTCGTTTTTATTCGCTTTGAGCATTGCATTTTGGTCGGGTGGGAACAGAACCACAAATAAAAGTATGTGTGACCAAAGCTTCGCTGAAGACGGCGCATACACATCTTTGTTGTTGTGTTCGAGAAAGAGAGAAATACAATAAGAGAAAACACATGTGAAGTTGTTGTTGCACTATTTGGGCTTTGATGTGCTATAAGCGCGGCTATTCCTTTGCCGAAAACAACAACGAATACGCGCTGTGCGCATAGCCACGCCCTTGGAATTACCATTTAATTTTAAAATTTAATTCTTATGTTTTTCTTAAACCTCTTGTCCTAGACAGAAACTATTGTTCTCATTTTGTTACCAAATCTAAAAGCGTTGAAGCTGGTAGTTGAGTGGACTAGAAATATTCAAATATTTTAATCACTAGCAAAGAAGCCAATGAATTGAATTTCTTTTCTTTTGAGGATTAGATTCAGAGCCGTTCTATTTAAACTGACTTAAATACTGTGAGGCAAAACCGTTTCAAAACACATTCTTTAAAGATTTAAGCGGGACTTTGGTCCATCAACATTATCTTCAAATTATCACTTCCAGTACAACTCATTGCTCATCGAGACCCACTTTCATTTGTGACTCAGCCTAGGTAAACAGAAATTCTTCTTCACTTAATGATGCTCATCTATATCATAGTGACCTCCTGGACGTCTTAAGTCAAAACCCCATAGGCAAAAAACCAAAATATAAAAAATTCAACATACGACTGGTTCGCCCATCTGTTTCATCTTCTATTTTAGAGTGCTGTGATTAAGTTTTGGGTTTCCTACGTCAACAAAATGCCAACGTTGCCGGCTGCTTGTTGTTCAATTTCGTGTTATTCTTCTTTGTCGTCGTATTGTATAATATATTCGCATAGCATTTCGTTCTTTTCTCCGCGTTTTGTTAATAAGTGTATAAATTTTTGTTGTATGTCGAACGTGCTGTTGATTTTTTGGCGATGATCGCATACAGAAACGAGAAAAAAACTTTAATTATCTAGCTGGCCTTTTGGTCCGAAAAATATGTATGAGCAAGCTGAAACTGCATTTAAAATTAACATTATTACAAGACGAAATTGATTTATTTGCCAGGTAAATATTTAATTAGCTTTTGACACTTTAAAGTAGTTGAGGGGTTTTTTTTTGTTACTTACACCGTCTTTTTGGAGTGTTAAAAGTGCATAAAGTGTTAATTGACAGAGAAATGCCGCAGCGATTGAAGTGCGTCACTCTGCTCGTCGTCAAGTTCGTGTCTTCAGTCTTTCGATTTTCCGCATGCAATTAATTATGTAAGCTCTCTGCGGCTGTGGCTGCAAGGTCGCAACACTGACTTTATTTTTAGCCCAGAAACTGTTCTGTGCGTGCGTACACGTCAAGGTCGTTGGAACGTTCCTGCGCAGAAGGAAGTCTTTGGCTTTGTTTGGCTAAGCGGCTTAACTTGTACGCTGACCACTGGCGTTGCTTAATTGGTTTATGAATCAGCCGCCAATTGCGCAACTGCCACCGCCACCGCCAACCAGTTGGCATGTGCCACACAAAGAAACTAGTTGCAATTTTAGCTTAGGCCTTTCAAAAAACTGAACCAGTGAGCGAGCGCGCATGCGCGCGTGTCCGTGTCAACCCAAGACCCACACCCAAATGTGGCTGTGCCGTCTGAATGAAAATGAATGTTGATTCTGTGCAGTTTTTGGTTGGTTCTTGATGACAACCTTGAAAGTGCCAACAACTGAAACAATATGAACCCAGAGATCGCATTTTTAACCCATGCGTTGTATGTATGTCCGGCTGCCAACCTGGCCAAAACGAGTTTAATCAACAAGCGAAAATGCAATTATTAAATAAAGCGAATATAACTGAAATTTAATGGCCGCCAAAATTTCTTTTCAAATGCTACTTGACGAACTGATGTTGTTTATTTAGTTTGTAAACTGTTTGCACAATGCTGCGGGCGGACACTTGTGACTGTGGTTTACATTATTATGAGTTGGCATTTTATTAGTTTTCTTTTCTTTTTGTGTTTTTGCTGATTTGTTTCATGTGAGCAGAGCGCACCATAAAATGGATAACTAAAATTACATATTGTGAACGAAGAAGCGGCAGCAACAGCAACAGCAGAAGTTGAAAAAGGTGAAAATCCAAATATCATACAGTTGGTCTATATACCCAAAGAGTGAAGTGTTGAGATGCTGCTGCTTACATGTAAATGTCATAATAATATGGCACTCACAGTGGGGGACAAACAATGACAATTCAAAAAAATTATCTCTGTTGGTGCTATTTGCATACCCTGGAAGATGGTATTTTCATTTTGTTACGATATCTTTAAACACACAAGAAAATAGTCCAAAAAGTATTTTATATATTTCCTGATTCGACACACAAGCTTTTTTTTGTTGAAAGTAAATAAATATTGAAAGTCTAAGAAGCGAAGAAACAGCTTGAACAAAAATACTCAAACAGCTCGAATGCGCTACTGAGTTAATTACTGACGCATAGGAAAGCCCAATAAGCAGCTTAAGTGAGTTAATACACATAAGCTGGCCAAGAAAAGCTTTATTACTAATGCAGTTGTTTGTTTTAGATTCAAGCATCAACTACTTTTCTGCTTTAATTACTAATAAATTTCCAGAGCAGATATATGTACAATTTTTTGTATCGAATTTGTACTTTACTTTTTGTTACTTCACAACTGCGTATTGGGCTTAAAAGTTAATTTTAAGCTATAAGACCTCAAGTCAACAAAACTCTGTATGAAAATATATTTTAAATCTCCTTAAGTTTATGTAATTTTTAAGTTATTTGTTCGAATTCATTGCTGCTGATTGATAAATAAATTTTTAAAAGTATACCTAATATTTCTCCCAATCCACTCTCCTTAAATGTTTACTATTTCTATGAAATGTTCCACAAATTCCTTGCCTGCTACATCAAAAGCGCTATGTTAAGCTTTTAAACCATTTTATTATAGTTTGCGGCTTGGATAAAAGCAAAATTTGATCCCACCGAACCAATGTATACTAAGAATTGTTTGTTGCACTTCGCTATTGTAAACTATCCCCTGACTCAGGCAGAAAATCCATAAATATTCATAAAATTTTAAATATTAAATTTGTGAGTACAGAAGTACATATACGCCTGTAAGAGGGTGCATTATAATGCATATTTTCTATGTTGATTTCCCATTAATTATTATTACTATTAAAGCGAACTTTTATTGCTGCAACTTAATGTGGCAAATCTACGCTATCTGTGGAGTGGCAGGGAGAGGAGCAAGGTAATGCCTAGCAGTTTGAAATTAACGAAGAATTTGTTTTAGTTTCAGAACACGATTCAAAATCCTGTCGTCTTTCACGAGAACTTCCATATGAGCTACACATGCTTCGGAAAGCACTTTTCCATATATTTGAAATGATGTCCCAGTTAGTTATACCACCCCTCAATTGAAATTGGCAGTAGTTTTGGAGTAAGGAGTGGCGCTGTTGAGATAACTTCAGTTCGTTGACCTATTTTTACATTGTGAAACTGGGTATTTGGCGTCCGGAGATATACAACGTCATGTGCCCTCGTCATATCGGATCAGCAAGTCTAGGATGGGCGTCCTTATTGACAAAGTATGTTATGCCATTTGCGCGGAGCTGAAGGATGAGATAGCTCCAAGGAGTAAGGGTGGCATGCTGCAAGACGCCAAGGAGTTCGAGGAGGTTTGGAATTTTCCGAACTGCATTGGAGCAATTGATGGCAAACATGTGGCCATACAACTATAAAGTATGAATTCACATTTTCGTATAACTTTAATTACAGTTTTGTCATTAGGCGACGTTTTCTGCAGGAGTCTTTTTTTGCTGCGCTCATTTTTAATTTGTTGTTGTTGTTTCTTGCCCGCACAAACTAGAGTCAAAACCTATTTCCGTTTTGTCGCCACAAAAAAAGGCGTTAACAGCACTTAAAGCTACGTTATTTGTTTAACATAACGTAGTGGCAAACGTAAGCTATTTATCCCGAAAAGTGGAAACCGATTATGAAACGGCCACACGAACAAATTACGCAGCAGTTTTTTTATATGGAGTTTTTCATTTCGCGGCCATTTCGCGAGGCGGTATCCACGGCTCGCGAAAAATCTCTCGTGAAAAAGTTGATATTCCGCAGATACTTAACAGAGTCTGCTAAGCCGCTGCTAATAACACGATAACACCCTTTTTCTATCGATAAACGTTTCAAAGAAACCTTGTGTTTGTTTTTGCACTGTTAAATGAGCCCGCGAACTTATAAACAACAACATCGCATGCAACATATTCTGTGTGCTATTTTAATAAATTATTATAATTAAATAAAATGAATAACACATTAATTGTTCTTATCATTATGCCATTTTACAATCTGCAGTATGAGCGCAGTAACATCAAATTGAACGTCGCTAATTGCCTCATCCGACATTTTCTGTGTGACTCTTCAATGAAAGGCGCTAGAAAATGCTATTTGGCGACGTTTTCTGCCGGAATCTGTTTAGCTCCGCTCATTTTTAATTTGATGTTGTTGTTGTTGTTCCTCTTGCCCGCACAAATTAGAGTCGAAACCTATTTTCGTTGCGTCTCCACAAAAAGAGGCGTTAACAGCACTTAAAGCTACGTTATTTTTTTAACATAACGTAGTGGCAAACGTAAGCTTTTTTCCCGATGAGTGGAACCCGAATATGAAACGGCCACACGAACAAATTACGCAGCAGTTTTTTTTATATGGAGTTTTTCATTTCAATATCTTCGCTAAAACAATGTCATTTTCAAATTACTTCGGAAAAGCATTTAACTCGAAACCACGTTTTTTGAACTGCCGGCCATGATATTTCCAGTTACACTAAACCGATTTTGATGAATCAAAGTGAAATCGACGCAGAATTGTCACCATTTTGGTCTGTACCTAAATCATAATATTGAAAAAATTTTTACTATTTTTTTTTATTCTACAAAACTACAAAAAAGGGCCCAAAATCGATTTTACATTTTACACTTTTTCCGCCATGTTTTCAAAAAATCACAAAATTTTTTTCCAGGTTCAGACCAGAATGACATCTATACTGATTATAACCCCGCTTTTAGTTTTCATTTCACACAACCCGGAGACGAGAAATCGTGGCCGCCAGCGCTATATTTTTTTTTGGACCCCCCACTTTGACGGCCGACAACTTTTTGAACAGCCCTCATATCGAAGCAGTAAAATTTGTTTGTATAGTTTAATCTGTTTGTAACACAATAAAAAACACGGAATTGGAAAAACTCTTTGCGTTTTCAAATAGGATTTTTTGTACAAAAGGTGAAAAAACAGCCTCGATATGGAGATTTCCCCCTTAAGAGAACCGTGCTAATCGGAGGTGTCAAGAAAATCTCTTCCAATCAATTCTCGATTTCCCAAATCTTTCGTGTTTTGTTAAAAGTTTTAGCAAAATTCATCATCCAAACAATTTTGATAAGCAAAATTAGTTTTGGAAATGTTAGCAACATTATTTTTCTGGATAAGGCTGCCTTCACACTGTTCGACACATGAGACATGATATTCTAGTAGTCCTGCTTTTTGTTTTAAATTTGAATAGCTTGTCAAATTCATAGAATTTCATGGGGAAATGCAGGTCTACATGATAATCTGTCTCTTGTGTCGAACAGTGTGAAATCAGCCTAAGTAGCATCATGAGGTTTTTTTTTACGTTTGTCTAAATATTTAAATTTGTGTTTCAATAATTGTTTGCAAATCCTACCCAAGGCTGCCGTTTCAGTTAAAAAGAACTTGTCGCTCAACCTCAGCTGGCGCCATCAGTGTATGGTGGCGCCATCTATGTAAATCAAACGAACTAATGGTTGCCAAGTTATACTTCATGACTGGCGTGAAAATATTCTTAAATTTTGCATTTTATTTTTGAAAAAAATATGACTTTGAATCAGTGATAAATGTAACACGGTTTAAGGAGATGGAACATTATCTTGGTTCAAATCTTCTAATTAAATTTTCAAATAAGAAACTGAAATCTCTTGAAGTTCTGTGACATCGAGGGAACGTTTTGCAAACCAACCGAGGCCAAAATCTCTAAAAATTTCGAGTACACCTACCAATAGAGCAGCTGTAAAAGTCGGGCGACTTGAAAGTTGAATGTTATGTATTATTTGTGTATTTTTTACTTTTTTTACTGTGCTTTGGATCCCATTTTAACTTTTCATTCTAAAATTGATACCGAAATTAAATTTGTGAGGGACTTGAAAAATTTGTTAGCATTTTGTAACTTTTCAACAATTCTGCATCCAGAATAGCTTAAATGCTATGTGGCGAATAAACTAAGAACAATCCAATTGTGAAAATTAGTTTTAGTTGTTTTGATTAGTTTGTTTAGGTCACCGATTTCCACATTGTTACAAATAAAGCCCACAATCTGCTTAAGAACTTGAGATGATTCCTCACATTCCATAAACTCTTCAAATATACTTCTTAAACACAATACAAATATCATGTTAAGTGCCCTTCAAAGTATGCTTAGTTAATAAATATTATGAGATTTTAGATTTCAATTTTTTAGTTTTTTCCAATACAATAAGACAGAATCTTATAAATAAGCATTGGTCACACAGGGTTTGTCCGGAAAGATATAGGACTGAGTCGATTTAAAAAAAACTTATTGAGCCAATCGTTACAATTCTTTAAAAACTTTCAAAATAGACTCCTTCTGCGTCGATGCAACGCTGCCAGAGCGATTTCCAAGCACTGAAAGCGTCACGGAAGGCATTCTCTGGAATAGCCTTGAGAGCCGAGGTGCATGCTGCTTGGATCCCCTCTGACGTCTCAAAATGCTTGCCTTTCATCGGCCTTTTCAGGCGAGGAAACAAAAAAAAGTCCGGGGGCCATATCTGGGCTGCCGGCGTCGGTCAGAAGTCACTTTTTAATTCACTTTTGGGACCATCTTCGAGCACACCTTGCGCATGTTCAAATGCTCCGTCACAATGTCATGAACCACAGATTTTGGTAAATTTAACATCTGGGCAATTAAACGAATACTTAGTCGACGGTCTGAGTTCAAAACTTTGCGCACACGAGTCACATTGTCGGTGTTTTCCACGGTCTTCATCGGCGACCTCTTACCGGCCCTCCAAAAAGGCCTGGTGTCACCGAAACACACCACTTCTTGCTAAAGCAACATCTGGGTAAGCCTGCTTGATCATATCAAAAGTCTCCGTCGCAGATTTACCGAGTTTCACACAGAATTTAATTGCGTACCTCTTGCTGGCTTGCACCACTCCCCCACCCTCCAGGTGCTCGGAGACAGCTGACCAGCCACTCGTTCGTTAGCTAGGAACGCCCTCTACCGAATCCAGTCGGTGCGCGCACGCTCCGTAGTACAGTCGCGGCGGAAGAAAATCAGCCCTTTTACTTTCCGGACAAACCCTGTATTTGTAATTAAAAGAAAATTATTTCTTATAAGAACCAAGAACCAAGGTTTCTCTGGGTTCAATTCATTAAGAACTTTAAACGCGTTTTGCACAAAATCGATTATTTCAAGTTATGCCGGTCTTGAAGTAAGTGAGCGACATGATCTCTGTACTTGAAATCAATTTGAATTAGATTAACCTTCGTTATATAAAAGTTTGGTATAGAATAATTTGAGCTGAATTTCTGAATGTTTTTTATCCATGTTCTACAAAATAATTACTTAGAAATGTTGTCTAAACTATTCACATAAATACTTTTACCATATTCCTCCCTATTCCATATACTTGATGTGAACTTTTAATTTAACAAAAGACAAACTAAAGTCTGCAGTACTATACGATATTATTTTCTAAAAAGCATCTAAGCATCTGCACAATTCGTTACTCTTGCCGCAAGAGCCAGCCCATCTTCAGTTGCCAGCTGAGTTTGCTCTCATTTGCTTTGCTTTCAACTTGTGAGTTTGGCACTTTGTTCAATGCGGCGTATGCGCAATGCTTGTGCTGTCACTCGATGTGCATGTCGAGCTGATTACATCATCATCGTCACCATGAACAACATCAACAACAACAACAACATCATCATCAAATAAATGCAGCAGCTCTAGCTCTTTTTGCGGTTGAAAATCGGCACACGAAAATTATGAATTCCAATTTTCACTTGCATTTTCATGTTCATTTTACCATTCGTCGGCGCCTTTTGGCTTTCATAATATTTTCTCCTTGCGGCTGTTGCAACTTTTCGCTATTTGAGAATTTCCATTCTCACCAAAAGTATTCGTGCCAAAGCCAAGCCAGGAAGGCGCGAAAACAGAAAAGACAACAATTTTTGTGTTTCAAACTTCCGCTATTGTTTTATTGTTTTATGGCCATTGAGTCTTTGTTTTTTTCAACTGTTCGAATTACTTGCAAAAAAAAAAGGTTGGTCTATTCTTAGACTGGAGAATTTTGCTAATTAAATGTGGCTGTTCAATTAGTCATGTCAATTGTCAGTATGATTTGCTTATGTTAATGTTGGCATTTGATTGCATTTGGCATTTATGATTCATGTGCCAAAATTACATCATATTGAGGAGCACTCACAACAATTCATTTAATATTGTATACACATCAAATTAAAGAGCAGGAAAATGACGACGTAAGATCTTTAACAAAGGCCACCGCATGGTCTTAATTAGACTTCATTAAATTTAGTTTTGTATTGAAATTGAGTCGTTCACACACTCGAGTTCCCCAATTAAAGTACACAACAACAATTGCGTGTATAATGAGGTGTAAAATTCTATTTAATAATCAATAATTCAGGGGCAAAAGTCTTAAAATCGAGTACCCAAAGTTAAGCCCTTCTTTTAAAATGTAGGCCAAACAGTTCTGTTCTGTTCTGTTCTATTCCTGATTAAGCTTTCGCTGGCACATGCAAATTAGGGGAGAGCAAAATACACAGTGAGCGGCTTTCTTCTGGGCCTTAAATCATAACAACCCATTTCATTAGGCCAAAGACCTACCAGAGATGTGTCACATGACGCCATCGAGTATTACGTTAAATTTGTATGCGTTAAGCATTTCGGCAATTGTGTCTGAAAGATTTAAAAGATTACTCTGAAGCTTCGTTTATTTTTGGGAAATTTTATTAAATTGAAATGCTAATCTAGATGTAAATTAAATGGGTTTCGTTGATGAAGGTTGCAATAACACAAGTTAATGTAATTACTTAATATTTTTACTGCACTATTATATTTTTTTTAGAGCTTTGGCTTAGAACCTTTTGTATTATTGCAAACAAAAGACTTGAACAACGAACTTGATTTTGTAATTTACATGCATTTTGCTGCCTACCATTTGTATTTAGCGCTCTTCTGGGGTTTTTATTTCACACTCATGGACAACCACACACAGCTTGGCCTTTAAACGTATATATGTATACTTATAAATTTATTTATAAGCCACCGACAAACGCTAATTAAAAAATCTCGTCGCCGCTCTTAGAGAATATTCCTTATGCCAAGTTTAATCAACATTTAATTAAATGTCAAGGTTATCAGTTTACTTACCCTGGCTCTGTAAGTATCCCAAAATATAAGGGTAGCTCTGATTTAGAACACTTTGATAAACTTGGTTATTTGCACGTGTTTTGCTTGTTTTAGTTTTGTGGTTATTAATTTTTTAATTAATAATTATTTATGTTTTTTTGTTTTTCAATTTACACAACACTCTGAGAACGACGCGACAACTAGGTACGACGAAGACTGCTGCTGTGCCTCTGGTGTTAGTAAGAATCTCTATTAACGACGAAGAAGCGCACGCCAGAACCGCTCGCCTCAAGCTGCGTATTTCAACTGGCCAAGTAACGGTGCGACTGGCCAGAAGACAGCCACAGCCAGAGCCAAAAAAGCTTACAGCCGAAGGCATAAACCGAAGCGGCGCGACGTCAACAGCACACCCGAACAAGCGTGGCCCAAGAGTAAGTAGTTTCAATTGCATTGGTTTGAGTCAGATGCTGGTTAAGGGCTAAGCATTAAGGTTGTAAGCAGACGATGTTCTTTAAAATAAAAATTTTGCAATTTTTTTATGATTTTTCTTGGGCGTGTGAATTGGTTCGCGGATGTTGCTTTGGGTATTTCCCCCATTCTGTCTAGCAATTCATACAAAACTACGACAAGTTTCTATATATGGTTTTGGTGTTGTTTTAGATTAACTCAACATGTCATAGATTTCAGTTTAGTTTGCTTTAAATGCAATTTATTTGGCTATGATTCATCTGGTGTTCGATAGGAGTGGCCACAAAATTTGCAGTTGTTAACACTAGCTTACAAAATCTTAAACAATTTTGAGATTTTGAACAGAGAAAAGAAAGGATAGTTTTTGATGATCCTCAGGATATTTTCGGTATCCATTTGGACTGGATAGTTAACTATCCTTTTTTGGGATCCATTGGATATTTTCGCAGTCGATTTATTTTCGCTTAAAAAGCATATATCAGAAAGAATTATTTCATTCATCTTTATTCTTCATCCAAAGGATCTGAAAAATGTGAAAAGGATACTTAAAAATTGATCTAAAAGTGGATAATTCGAATATCCATTCTACGGGGATCTTTTTTTCTGTGTAGAGCCTATTTTTAAGTGAGCCCTAAGCTGGCTGCGTTGGCAGGGGCCGAGAAAAAAATTTAGCTACATGTATACGAATCTTTTCCTAGTTTCCAGTGGCAATTTGTTTTTTTTGCTATCACCATAATGCGTATAATATACCATCCTGGCTTGTTTATTTGCCAATATATTGTGGATTAATTTCAATTTTAATTTAAATCTATCGTGCGTCTTTAAAGATATTCAAGAGTTAACATTTTACCCCTCTGGCGGTACCTAAACACATAGAGAAAAAAACCAAGCCGATCGTGCTTGATATCAGACAGTTTTGATGTCAAAAATAGGGTAAGACAAAATATTCTTTGATCCAAACCGAAAATACTGCAATTTCGAATTTTCCAGATTGAAAGGCTCGGTTCTAAATTAAGGCCACTTAAGGAGGAGACACTACAGCCGACCAACACCACACACCGCCTACTTTTTCCAAGCTGTAATTAACTTTAAGATACCATTAAACATTTTTGATGTGAAACATCTTTAATTTCGGTACAGAAGATTTAAGCATATTTTGTGTTGTTGTTTTAGCGGTGTGTCCCAGAAAGAGAACTGAAGGAAAAAAAAAAATAATGGGAAGTTGGAAGTGGTGGAAGAGTTGAAAGTGACTAGCAGTATTATGCTTAAGTGACTTACTGAATTGTAAACAGTGCTTGACAGTTAGTTGAAAGTGAATTGACATACTAACATGACTTGTCATTGACTAATCAGTGAATTGTCAGTGACTTAACTGAATTACAGAAAAGAAGGAAGAACACAGAAGCCAGTGATCTTGATGTTGGTATTTCTATTCCCTGTTTTCTTCTTTTGAAAGATTGTCATTGCTGACTTATAACCATTGAGAGAGCTTGTGATTTTGAAATAAGACCCCTAAATTTAGCATCATGTTTCACATTAAAGCCTCGTGAGTGTTAACGACACTCACATCTTTTTTTTACTTACTTTACTGGGACTTGAACCTCGGACATCCGAAGACTGAACACACGGACGACGGCACATTAAGCCACTCGACGACTAGCCGTACGCAATACATGGCGTCGAGACCATATTTAAGGTACGTCTGGCATTTTGTTGTAAGTTTTGCCGATCAGAGAGTAAAAGATAGGCTAGAGGACTTTTTTCTGGTGCACGCGAAAATTCGTAACAAATTTACATCGAGAGTTAGTAACCGCATTTTAAGAAACAATAAAAATCGGATGAACGGTTCAGAAGTTTTGAGCAAAAATGGGGTAAGCCCTTAGTAGAGCCCACCCACCCCACGCGAGTGTTGAATATTTTTCTCAGGACGGCACGTTAAAAGTATGGAGTAACGGGTTTGGCCGAAGTCGGTTAGCGCCGCTTATTGACGCAATTGTAAAGGAATTGAAGCCGGGCTAGGCGACTTCAACGGTCTAACTCTGTTTTTACTAACTTGGGGACGTAGCCCCGGACACCGAAGACGCACTGAGCGACTGCTGTATGGCGTCGAGACCAGCGAAGGACGTATGGCATTGGCAATTTTGCCGGACTTTGGGTAAGAGCTAAGGGGTAGGAGGACGATGACCAAACATTAGGTTGTGGGCATTATTTGGTTTTATGTTTTTTTTCTACATTTGGGGTATTTATGGGCTTTTACTCTTTAGAAAATTTAAGTTTATTTCTTTTCGAAAACTAGAAGAAGTGAGAAAGTCGAGAAGATATCTTAAAAATCAAGTAGAAAAATCTAAATTGAAATTTGTGGTTTGATGTTGATGTTTGTAATAGTGAACTTGAACTGGTACGGAGCTGGGCTATGAAAAGTTCGTACTCAGCAAGTCAAAGTGCATTGTTGTATATAAAATGACATTTGATACAGGTTGCTTACCAAATCTAATGATTGATGGTATAAGTATAGACTACGTTGAGCGAGCAGTACATTTAGGTTTTATGGGATGAGCACATAAACAAAGGAATTGGAAAAACGTACTCCTCAATCCGACATTTAAATCTAACGTAAATTTTTATACCAACACATATTAAACAACTGGGTGTAAACTCACATAGGATCTTAGCTTTTATACGGTGTGGAAGTGTTTGGTAGTTGTAGTGCAAAGTCTAAATCTAAACTAATGTTGCTTTCAACAATATCCCGGGTATGTCTACAACATAAAACGATAGATTTTTGACATTCCGTTAAACCAGAGAAATCTAGCAGGGAATCGGCGAGACAGAAACCGGCTTCAATTTAGATTGTTTTTTTTTTTTTATGGCGAAAACTGCTTGCATAGGAGAAGACAATTAATCTTGACTTCGAAAGACTTCGAAATTCGTGCTTGATTTCAGTATTTTCGGCCTGGATCCAAGAATATTCCATCATACTGCACTTTTGATTGCAAAACTGCTTGATTTCAAGCACGATCGGCATAGTTTTTTCTTTGAGTGCATGGATTTTGTTTAAGTCTTCTCATTTTTCCTGCATAAAATAATTTAACACCTAAGAGCCTTCTTATCTTTATCAGCTTTATCTTATTCACCAAACTAAAAATCTAATCTGCCCTAAAAATGAACTCCATACCTCTGAGTTCCATTACTTCCCATTTGCTATTCGCCTTTGGAATCATTAACCAAACAACATTAAATCGACAAAAAGCGCAACACTATTCAAGTAAAGTTTAGAACACCATCTCAAACAATAGCACAAATATTACTATTCTTTTTATATCCTGTACCCATTGAAAATGGGTAAAAGGGATCATGAAGTTGTGTAAATGTTTGTAACAGGGAGAAGGGAAACATTTCCGACTCTATTAAGTATATACATTCTTGATCAGCATCAACAGCCAAATCGATTTAGCCATATTCGTCTGTCCCTCCTTCTATCTGTCTGTATGAACGCGTCGATCTCTGAGACAATAAGAGATAGAGACACAACTTGCATGTAAAGAGTATACCCGTCAAAGATCAAGTTTTTTTCAGATTTGCAAAATTTCCCCCCCTTTAAACAGCAAAAACTGTCAGAGCGACAATTTTGAAGTTACAGCCTCGTCGCTTAATGTATTTTATCTAAGGCCTTCAATTCTATCTGTTTTAAAAGCAAAATGAGATCCAAGCAAAAACACCAAAGTTATACACGAAACAAATTTGCTAGTGGGAGCGGGGGGAACACTGTGCCAATTACAGGCAGCTAAGGCGTATGAGTCAGTTAGCGCGCGCGTATGTGTGTGTGTGCGATTGTGTATATGGGTGTGTTTCTCAATTGTACAGAATTTATCGTGTCTCCCCACCTCACTGCTCGTTTTTAAGCTTGTTTTTTTGTGTTTTAATTATTGATTGTTTATATAATTTATACGTACTTTAAGTTAGAATATTTTTGTATTGTTTTCAAATTGATTTCAACCTGTGATTAGTGCCACAAGCATAAGTCTCTATCGTACTTGTAGCACTAAGAAAATAATACACAACAACAACAATTGTACGATTGAAGTGAAATTTTGATATTGCGTTCGTATTTCCTAAATATTTTATTTTTTTGTCCTGAACCATTGAACGCGAGGTGATAAAAGTCCCTTGTATCAGAGTTTTTTGGGTCCAATGCAAACCATTTAATAATTTTCAAAGTCTGGTTCTAAAGTTTTATTTTTGAAATCAAATAGTTGGGAACCGTTTACTTATTATATAGAGCCGGGTAAGCAAGCAGGATGGCAATAGCACAATAAAAACATTGCTTATTGGAAATT
>JAEIFU010002995.1:0-34431 GCA_018904235.1 Lordiphosa stackelbergi
AAGCTTGGTATGGAGATACCCGCGAAATGCCCGCGAAATGAAAAAGTCCATATAAAAAAATGATTTCGCACGGATTTCGCAGGTTGCTGTTTCGTGAGTTGGTATGGAGTTCACGCGCGAAATTGTCATATCGATAACAGAGCGTTGCCACCCGACGTCAATGTGTCACGCGATAGTCACCCGATAGTCACGCGATGAGAGATGATTTCGTAGGTGTGAAATATATGTAAAACATATTTTCGTACTCTTGGCGGTAGGCACCATATTTGTACATACAAGTGTTTTGGCGCGTAGTTTTAAAATGAGTAGGACAACTATACAAAAACATTAAAAAGGCTGAACAACTTTTCATTGGAGGAGAAGATGGCCCTAGCTCATCCATGAAAAGCATTATGATAGCGGGTTGACAAAAATTATCTGGGAAAGTATAGATATTTATTGAGTTTAATTATGCTATTCACAATTGATTGTTTTTGCTAGGAGATCATTGCAACGCGGCTTGGGCTTCGTTAAAGGACAGCGCCACCGTTCGCTGGCGGCGTCCTAAGTGAAAGTGTGTGTAAGAGTGAAAGCGGTGGTGGTAGTATCCATCGCAACTCAAGGAGGCAGCGATGTGAAGTGGCAGTTAGCTCCACTCATGTCGTTTTTGACCAACTTGTCGGCACAAGGAATGTGTGCGTATGCCATGCATATAAACAAATAAGTGCTGATTCTCTTTTCAAGAACATTAGCTCCTCATTCGAGAGGGCTGATGATGAGGATCTTGGCCCAGCACAAGAGGATTCAATTGTGGACGACGGCGATTCCGTATGTCGAACGGATGAGCCGCAGAACTTTTCAATGGTCAGACTGGGGACTTCTTTGTCGCCGCAAGTCGTGTCAACATCTTCTAATCTATGCCGTTGCATTATAAATACATAACATCGAGATGCCATGGCCAAAACAGTCGATTCTGCCCTTTCCCTAGTCGTGTCCAAGGAGCACCAATTGCCTATTGGAGCAAATTATTGAAAAATTACAATTAAAGGTCACGATGAACCTACAAACGATTTATTTATTTGCGATTTATTTACGTTTTACATCTGGCTCCACTTGGATCTTTACTGCAAGTAAGGACCCTGAACACCTAGAAGCCTTCACTACCGTTTCTTACAAATCACATAAAGCTATTGTAGCAAATATTGCATCATTAAAAGCTACCATAACTATTCGCTGTTAATTAGTTTAAATTTTCCCGCCAAGTTAAATTTGAAAACAAAGCAACTAGAGATGAGCGCATTATTTCGCACTTGCTATCGACGAAATAATATGCAGAGATTTTCCACACTTTTCGCAAGATTCTCCGTACCAAGCTTAAACATCGTTAATAGCCACCCCCCCCCCGAAAATAAAAGGAAATATTAAAAAAATAAAAATAATAAAATACCTGTTTTTGTTTTTTTTGTTTGTGTTTTTTCACGCGCGAACTATCCCCCCCGAAATATAACAGAGCGTTACACCCGACGTCAATGTTCACGCGATAGTCACGCGATGAAGATGATTTCGTAGGTGTGAAATATATGTAAAACATATTTTTCGTACTCATGGTAGACATATTTGTACATACAAGTGTTTTGGCGCGGAGTTTTAAAATGAGTAGGACAACTATACAAAAACATTAAAAAGGCTGAACAACTTTTCATTGGAGGAGAAGATGGCCCTAGCTCATCCATGAAAAGCATTATGATAGCGGGTTGACAAAAATTATCTGGGAAAGTATAGATATTTATTGAGTTTAATTATGCTATTCACAATTGATTGTTTTTGCTAGGAGATCATTGCAACGCGGCTTGGGCTTCGTTAAAGGACAGCGCCACCGTTCGCTGGCGGCGTCCTAAGTGAAAGTGTGTGTAAGAGTGAAAGCGGTGGTGTAGTATCCATCGCAACTCAAGGAGGCAGCGATGTGAAGTGGCAGTTAGCTCCACTCATGTCGTTTTTGACCAACTTGTCGGCACAAGGAATGTGTGCGTATGCCATGCATATAAACAAATAAGTGCTGATTCTCTTTTCAAGAACATTAGCTCCTCATTCGAGAGGGCTGATGATGAGGATCTTGGCCCAGCACAAGAGGATTCAATTGTGGACGACGGCGATTCCGTATGTCGAACGGATGAGCCGCAGAACTTTTCAATGGTCAGACTGGGGACTTCTTTGTCGCCGCAAGTCGTGTCAACATCTTCTAATCTATGCCGTTGCATTATAAATACATAACATCGAGATGCCATGGCCAAAACAGTCGATTCTGCCCTTTCCCTAGTCGTGTCCAAGGAGCACCAATTGCCTATTGGAGCAAATTATTGAAAAATTACAATTAAAGGTCACGATGAACCTACAAACGATTTATTTATTTGCGATTTATTTACGTTTTACATCTGGCTCCACTTGGATCTTTACTGCAAGTAAGGACCCTGAACACCTAGAAGCCTTCACTACCGTTTCTTACAAATCACATAAAGCTATTGTAGCAAATATTGCATCATTAAAAGCTACCATAACTATTCGCTGTTAATTAGTTTAAATTTTCCCGCCAAGTTAAATTTGAAAACAAAGCAACTAGAGATGAGCGCCTTATTTCGCACTTGCTATCGACGAAATAATATGCAGAGATTTCGCACACTTTTCGCAAGTATCAGTTTTGGTACCATTACACAGCTGATTCTCCGTTATCGATAGTTTTCCCTGCTGTAGCACACGCTGCACGTGTGATTTTAAAACTTGCGAATTGAAAACAAAAATGGTAAGAAAAACCACATAAATCTGATTAAAACACCTTTACAA
This sequence comes from Lordiphosa stackelbergi, assembly GCA_018904235.1. NCBI lineage: Eukaryota > Metazoa > Arthropoda > Insecta > Diptera > Drosophilidae > Lordiphosa > Lordiphosa stackelbergi. Next base: position 2,818 of record JAEIFU010002995.1, read on the forward strand.
TTAATTTTACACCCTTCCCCTTAGGGTAAAAAACAATCCAATGAAATCCCAGGCTTTCCCTCCTTAGAGGAACACAAAGCAGCCGCCAACTCGGGCAATGATGACATTTTGAAGACCAGACCCAAGTCCAAAAAGAGCGGAGGCTTTCAGTCGATGGGATTGGGATTTGAATTAATTAAAGGCATTACCAAACGTGGCTATAAAGTGCCCACACCCATACAAAGGAAAACCATACCCTTGATATTGGAGGGACGCGATGTGGTGGCCATGGCCAAGACAGGTTCGGGCAAAACAGCCTGTTTTCTGATACCGCTGTTTGAAAAGTTGCAGCGACGTGAACCCACCAAGGGAGCACGTGCATTGATACTGTCACCCACACGCGAATTGGCAGTGCAAACGTACAAATTCATCAAAGAGTTGGGCAGGTTTATGGAGCTGAAAACTATATTGGTGTTGGGTGGAGACTCCATGGATTCACAGTTCTCGGCCATACATACATGCCCGGATGTGATAGTGGCCACACCGGGACGTTTTCTGCATTTGTGTGTGGAAATGGATTTGAAATTGAACTCCATAGGTGAGAGGAAAATTGAGGAAATTCTTACTTTAATTCTTAACTTTTTGTACGGCAGAATATGTGGTGTTTGATGAGGCGGATCGCTTGTTTGAAATGGGCTTTGGTGAGCAGCTGAATGAGACCTTACATCGCCTGCCCGCCTCACGTCAAATGGTCATGTTTTCGGCCACTTTGCCTAAATTATTGGTGGACTTTGCACGTGCTGGTCTCAGCGATCCGGTGCTCATACGTTTGGATGTGGAATCTAAGCTACCAGATGCTTTGGCCTTGAAATTCCTTTATTGTCGTCCAGATGATCGTTATACGGCTTTGGTGGTGCTACTGAAATATGTCATCCCCACGCAGGCACAAACTGTGGTCTTTGCGGGCACTCAACATCATGTGGAGCTTATATCCTATATTTTAACAGAAGCCCACATAACCAATACCTCGGTGTATTCCAGTTTGGATCCGGCTGCACGTAAAATCAATACAGCCAAATTTGTTAACAAAAAGGTTTCCGTTTTAATAGTCACCGATGTGGCTGCACGTGGCATAGACATACCCAGTTTGGATTATGTGGTTAATCTACATTTTCCGGGTAAACCTAAATTGTTTGTACATCGTGTGGGTCGCTGTGCCAGAGCTGGTAGAACAGGCACCGCATATTCCATATTCTCTACAGATGATACAGCCCATTTGCTGGATTTACATTTGTTTTTGAATCGTCCTTTTAATATCAATGACAGTCAGTCTATGGGTACCGTGCCACAGGATTTGCTGGAGGAAGAGCATCTGACAGTGACGGAGATCAAGAAGAGTCATCACATTGTAAGCTGTGAAGGGAATATAGGAAGTTTATTTATAACATTTACCTTTATTTTACAGTCTGGCGTTTTGCGCACCAGTGAGAATGCTTACAAGAAATACCTCAGCTCCCGTCCGGTGGCCTCCACAGATGCCAATGCTCGAGTGAAAAAGATTAAATTCTTTGCTTTAAAACCTTTGGAGGATTTCTTTAATGCCGCCCCCGCTCTAGCCCAAGCAGCCGAGGTTAGTGGACAATCCGTGGAGTCGCAAACCCAGGTGGCCGCCACTGAACGCAAATTGCAGAATGAGAAGCATGATATATTGGTCAAAATGCGCAACTTTCGACCAGGTGGTGTAAGTTTATCCTACAAAACCAGAGATTAAAACCGAAACGAATTACGGTTAGGGTTACGGTTAGCTGGCCCACTTGGAAAATTTACCGAATTTATTACAAATGATTACACGCATGTAAGTTTACGCTAAAAGTTCGCCGCCAGCAAACACAGAATAAGAAATTGATTATGCGGCTAGTAACATGGATATTCTTTGATAAGTTCCTTTGCAGTAAATATAGCATATTCAATAAATATATGACTCCCTGAAAGGCAATATAAATACCGAAACGCGTAAGAGAAATCCTAAGCCAATAAATGTTTTGACTGCAGGAAGGGAAGAAGGCTGAAAAACAGCATTTTGCAGGAACACTTATTCCTGTACAGTTTCGGTTCTGAGTGCAACAACTAGACTGCAAAGCTGGCACTTAGTTTTGTGGAGACTTTTAAGCAATTTCCACCATAAAAGAGTCTGGCCTTTGAAAACTTTTTAAATATAAAATAGAAAATTATCAAACCAGTCTCTTTGAACTACCAGGTGAAAATTGTACCAAGTTCAACTTAACGAGAGAAGTAGCACGAAAATACTTTAGAAGCAGGACAATAGAAAAGTTCCAGTATTTTCTAAAACTGTTTAATGCAATCAATCATGATCAAGCTTAAAACGTTTTAAAAAAATAGTAGATCGGTTGAGCCCAACTTTGAATACTCTGTACCGCCAAGTTGGAGCTAAAATGTAGTGCTACTTGTGGTCTCTAAGTGTATACTCTATCTCCCTACTGTCTACGCTCTGATCGTAATATATGTGAGTGTTAGGAGTAGAAAGCAAAGCGAAGGAGCAATTAGGATCGGACGAGAAAACGTGAGTATACGCCTCTAATTTTGCTGGTGCTAAACGATAGTGCCCAAAAAGATACTTTATAGACGACCATTTTCCCAAATGTATCAAAAGAGCGTAAGTGACAGCGAACAGTGACCCGGGGGTGTAACTAGAGAGCGCAAAGAGAACGAACACTAATTATTTCTGACAGAATCGGTGTCGACTACAAATTTCTCTCTAATACTCATTCTCCATGGGGGAAGATGGACGAAGAAAGGACACCCTTGCAAATAAAAAGAAAGACATACTGACAGAGCCCCAAAGAAAAATCCGCATCGACCAACAGTGAAGAGATCAAACCGTATAAAGATTTTGTAAATAGAAACCCGTTTTTTAAATAGTGTGTAAATAAAAAGCCGAAAAACCCCCGTTTATAAAATATAGCGTTATATAAACGATCACATCGGAAAATGAAAAACATAACAAACTTATTTTGACCAACCGGAGTTTCAATCCAATCGGACGAGGCTTTTCATGAGAATTTTCTGAAATCATCCTTACAAACTGAGGTTCATAATCGCGTAAAAAATAGATTTTTTTTTCATGGTATTTTTCGATATTTGTACGCATGGCGGATTTTTCAACTTCGAAAATCGCATGTCAAACTATTCGTATTCCCGCCCTTACAAACCGAGTTTCAAGCCAACTGATGATAAGAAATTTTTCAGCCGCAGAAGATCTCTACGCTATCTCGTGGGAAGGATTTTCCAAAATCGGGAAAACACGTGTCGAACTATTTGTGTACCACGACTACAAACCAGTCAATCGATGGAAACAAATATTTCCCCATTTAAACTTTTCCGACGCTTTTCAGACTTTGCCGGGTGGAATTTTTCAACACCCCGTCTTAGTACGCACTTTCACCACCAACAGAAACTCCTGTCCAAATTATGATGATTGCCAATCATGAACCAAACAACAACAGACCAGAGCGGGCAAGTTCAACGAAACGAAACGTTTCTGAATCGTTTCTTTTCTTTTCTTTGTACAGAGCGAAATACTAACAAAACCTTCCGAAAGTTACTGTAAAATTATTCTGTCCAGTTTGACGAGGCCAACTAAATTCAAAAGCGAAAGGTGCCTATCTGATTTTCGGAATAAAGGGAATTGAGCGATATGCAACGAGCGCGAATGAGTTCTGAACGTTTGCTGCTCAATTTGTATACACTTAACGTTTTTTTTTCTGTTGCTTACTTTGTTTTCAGCTTTGTTGTTTTCGTTTGCTTTTATTTTATTTCAACAGCAGCTGAATTAGAACTAAAAGTTGATCAACTGCAAACGATTTCTAGCATACGCTCTGTTCCGAAACGTTCCGCTGCAGTGCAGCTGTCATGGGAGAACAATATTCCAATCGTTTTCATTTGCGCTCTTCGGCAATATGTTAGTGGTTTCGTTTTCCCCCTGACTGCGTAACAGCTACAAACATACAATACTTCTTTAGCTTTCGCGAACGGTTCGTTAAACGTTTCGTTTGTTTGCCCCGCTCTGGTCAGATAATTAATTTTTATATTTATAGAGATGTATTTTGACAAAACTCGACAAAGTTTCAACAATTGAGTGGCTTTTTGAGAACTACTTCTTGCACTTTCCGGGGTGTAAGTAATATGTTCAAGTAAGAATTGCATGGACACATTACCACGTCCCCTTTTTTCCTATTTTACCGGTTCATACTGGCATACCTGATGCGCATACTGAAAAACTGCGTACCGGTACGGACCCAATACTGAAATAGTATTAGAACTAAATAGAAACCTTTTTTATTTATTTATTTTTTATTTATTTAGTTGACAAAAAAAGGCTGTCAACTCAATTACACATACATTATAAAAAAGCATTATTGACTAAGATGCCTAACAAAGAAAAACTAACACAAATTATTAGAACAACCAATAACGACCTGACACGATGGGGGAAAAGATTCGACCCGTAAAGATTTTTAGCTAATGGCGATATGCCCTACTCACAGCCTGGAGTGGTCAGAGATTTCCTCTGGTTAATATAGTGAGATGTTTTTAGATATGGAAGAGAGAGGATCTGCTGAGAGCAGGTGATAGAATTTATTATAATTTTGACATAAGACTAGAACTGATGGTGCTTTGCATAATCAGTTAAAAAAAAATCCAGGCAATATTAAAGGAAAATATTCAAGGCCTAGAAGGAACGGAGAAGTTACATGACCTAAAAGTTCAGAAGAATCTACATCACCAATAATTAGTTATGAAGAAAGAAACACCCAATACTGTTCTACTTGTTAGCTACGAAGGAACACACAAGATTATGGTGAGCACGATGGCAAGATAAATGTTGAAATATCCAATTTAATACGAGCAAAAAGTGTAACTGTTTCAAACGATTCACACGATCTATGCTTTTATACTCATGGACACCAGACGGACGAGCAGACCGCGATAGGACGACCAGAGCAGTGTATAAAAGCTTATATATATGGATCATTAAACCTTTCGGACCAACGTTTGTCGAACCGGAGTACACCATTTGTTCTATTAACAATAGAGGAGATATGAGTGATTAAAACTCAACTCTTGGGGTCGCGTGGAATCAAGATCAACGATCGTAGTAGGTTCAGTTCCATAAACTACCAATCGTATAGGGTATTAGCACACACATATTATGAACATGGACTTGGAGGGCCAATTAAGGTAAACGATTGATTAATCAGACACCAGGACTGCAAGAGTTTAAGTCACCTTTACAATTTGAGGAGTGTATCGGGTCGTTGAAAGATAAAATAAGTTTTACATCGATTATAGGGCGTGCATAAGTATCCGAGAATTCGAACAATGTGAGACCATTAATAAAAAGAGTAAAAACAAGGACTGAGATGACTGCCTGAAGCATAACAGAGTGACAATGACAGTCTTGACGTGTTAGAGCGAAGCAGAACTTTTTTCTATTCTATCTTTTAAATAGGACGAAACCAAAGCAGAAAAGGAAATGGAAAACCAAACGAGCAAGTTTTTAACGAGGAGAAGACTGTGGTTCGCAGAATCAAATGCTTTTACTGAAGACGGTGTAGATGACATCATTTGTTTAAAACATAAAACCAAGGACATGGAACACTCTGTCCCACCTCCCCCGCCCGCTAAACACCCCGAGGCTGGCCACATCAATAACTTTGAGCGCCCGGCTCAAAATGCTGAATTCCCTGCTTGTGTCGTGTCATCCCCCCCGGGGTCAGCACGAGCCCGCTCCCAAGAACCGGGACAGAATTAAGAAGAAAATGGTTTCTGTGCAAAATCCACGGCCAATAAAATACGCACCGAATCGGGTGCCTGATCGAATAAGGCCGTTCTCTGGTGCATACCACAATCGGAACTGAAATACGATTCGGTTTGACTCCCCTGTATTCAAAGAACCGTATTTTTGCAAGAAGTTGGGATATATTCTAAATTGCCAAATTATTAATTTCTGTTAGATTTGCACCACATATGTAACATTTGGCAGAGCATGACTCACTTAAGGCTTTGCATACTTTTCCATTTACCATAGTCAGTTGTAAACTATGCTCAACGTATGTCTATTATTATATAAATAATTCTTTCCGATTTAGAACGGATTTTTTTCCTCATCTATATATTTCTATAGTTTGGTTGTCCCATTTTTTTTAATATCGAAATGGCCTGCAGTAACGTGTTGACGAAAGGCCCGGGGGTTTTTCCAAATTATTTTTTGGGTCAGTTTTTGAAATTAGTTGGAGATGAACTTAGGATGGAAAAAATAAGCTTTTCTCCTCTAAATCACTATTAGAAAACTTTTGCCTGTATTTGCAATGTCTTGTACTTCCTTCAAATCCGCCTTTTCCAATTAATACAAAATTTTTTTTTAAGTCCAGCAAAAACCGGTTTGTTATCAAGAAGATTGGACATTTAAGAGTCAATTTGTCTACATTTTGTGATCGTTTTTTGTGATCGAAAAAGAAAACAATTTCCGGTAAATTCTTGTTTTCTTCTTAGGGTAATAGTAGTGTCCACAAGCAAACTTATCAAGAGTCAAAACGCTAATAAAAATTGTTCCTTTCTTACTTCCATTCACTGTCAAGATAACAGCGCAGCTTGTCATGTTACCGGTGCCAAGCTGACGCGTATGAGAAACATTATTCTCTCACACATTTATACACACATTCCCAAGACTTAAGGGCAAATATAAGATAAGATGAGGAAGGTAAAGATTTTGGTTAGCTGCGTTGTCTCTTTATCGTTGCCTCTTTTATCTTTTTTCTCATTAGAATTGAATAGAAGAAATATAAGAATTATGGGAATTTCCATTCTGTCGAACGTGACCGTCATACAAATTACAATTGATACAAAAAAGTCAAAATCAAACGTTTTTTACTTTTTAATATGGCTCTTTAGTTAGTACCAGTGAAATTCGGTTTCCCAAATAATGACAAATTTGGAAGCGACAAAAACAGAAGTGGTTTTTGAGCGAAGCTATATAAAGACAAAGTTAAGCGAAACCGGACACAATAACTAAGCAGAAAGAGTTTTAATATCGTATGAATGAATAGTTCTTTGAAATGAATTTTATTTGACTTTAAAATTTTGCGTAATTTTTTATTTTATAAAATATTTTTAATAAATATTTATCTTTGTCGATACGTGACATGTCGAACGGGACATTTTTCCTAGTATGAATCAAGTGTTTAAATTTTATGTATATATTCATGTAATTTAAATTTATTTTTTCCAAGAATTCTGTTTACATGTTTCTTTCACAATATACAAAAAAATGTTCGATTGCGGCTTACCACAAACTGGTTTGAAACCGTTCTTGAAACAGAATAATTTATAACCCAATATTTCATCCCCAATATATCAGGCTCTAAATCACTTATAAACCGGATTTCGAACCGGGAAAACAAACTACTCTCTATTTCCAACAAAAAATCCTAATTTTAAGTTCAAAGCCTAAATTATTGCTTAGATATGAATTTAAAATGCTTTAAAGCTTAGGTTGAGGTGCTTACGAACCGGTTCACAGACTTGGGACATAATCCAACCGTTTCGGTTACAAAATTCAAAAGTCTTTTTAGCGCTTAAAGTTTACGGTTTCGTTTACGGTTTTAATCTCTGTACAAACATAAACTAATTGAAAAATTAATAAATTCTCTCCTACCCCAGACCATCTTCGAGCTGAATACCACCCAGAAATCCACACCGTTTGTGGTCATGAAAGAGAAACGTTCACAGCATGCCGAAGTCATTGAAAAATTTCGCCAACAGCGTTTGGAAGAGGATCAGCATGAGGAGCAAAAACTAGTGGAATCGCAACAGCCTCAGACCATGCCCACAGCAGATGATGATACCATTACCAGCACCTTTAACAAAGTGGTGGCCCCCAAACGTAATCAAAATATGGATTTCCTCTACAAAGAGAAGCCCAAGAAAAGAAAGAAGTCTTCCACCCATACCAAGGACACGGAACACTATGTCCCATATCAGTCGGCTGATAAACACACTGAGGATGGCCTGGCCATCAATAACTTTGAGCGACAGGCTCAAAATGCTGAATTCTCTGTTGTAGATCGAAGTCAATCCTCACAGGAGGTCAAGCACAGGCCCGGTCTCAAGAAATGGGACAGAATTAAGAAGAAAATGGTTTCTGTGCAAGATCCACGTGCCAATAAAATACGCACCGAATCGGGTGCCTGGATCCCAGCCTCATTCAAAACGGGACGCTACAACGACTGGAAAGAAAAGTCCAAAATCGAAGAGCAGTTGCAACGTGAAAATGCGGGCAGTGATGATGATAATTTCAAGCCTCTATCTCACAATCAGCGTTATCCCGTGGGTCGTCATGCACGCCATAATGCCAAATTGGAGCTAAAGAAACGTATAAGTGGTAATGACAAGGAACTGCGACGACCGGAGCAAATTGTCAAGGCACGCATGCGTCTGGAGTTCATCAAGAAACGCAACGAGGACAACATTACACGCAAGGCAGAGAATCGTAAGCGCAGCATGCGCAAAAATCAAAGACCAGCAGCAAAGTCAGGAGGTGGCCAAAATAAAGCCGGTGGCGGCGGTAGGAAACGAAAATAAGAAGAACATTTTGAGGTGAGATAGATTTTTGAGGGGAAAAAAGATTAAGAAATGAATATTCAAAATTCAAATTTGTTTCTTTTTATATTTTAATAATGGGTTTTTTAGGGAAAAAAAAAAAAAAATATTTATAGAATTAAAATTAAATATTTATTTAGATTAATAAAATTATACTTCTATCATCTTCTATCATATAAACTATCATCATGAAGAATGATCTACAAATTTATATTAACGACTCAAGGACGGAAGAGGGCACTAGAAGTGGATATCTTCTCTTAAGAGCTAGCGAACCAAAACTACTAAGAAGAAAGTTTGTAGGCACTATTGCACAACATTGTACTCAAAATGATCACAAATTTGATCAAAAACTGTTTAAGAACAGTTTTCACTATTAGATAAGTTTTTTGAGAACGAAAATACTTAATTTGAGTTCATGTTGTTCCGTTTCTAAGAACATTTTAAACTCAACTGCACACTGCACTTTTAGGGCTACATATCTTAATATAGATTTATGGTAGTGTTTCACAGAGTTAGGTTAATCCTTACTTGCAGTAGAGATCTAAAAGGGGGCAGATGTAAAACGTAAAAAAATCACAAATTATTAATACCAAGTCCCACCATAGAAAAGTTGTGAGCTAAGGTTCTTGGACAGAGAATTATCATTCCTTGTGCCCACAAGTTCACATGAGTGAAATTAGATTCAACTTAACATAGCTGCCTTCTTGAGTTGCGATGGGTACGCCATCGCTTCCACTCTTGGCGTTTTTAGCACGCCGGCAGCGTAAGCTATCCTTTAACGAAGCCCAAGCTGCGTTGCAATGGTCTCCTAGAAAACTCAACAATTGCTATATCTACCTTTCTTTCCAAGGTCATACTATACTTTCACAGATGTTTTTCGTTTTTTCATATGAACTATTTCCATTTTTACTACTACTATGCTGAATCTGGGAAAATAAGTATCAAATAGAAGGCATCAAACTGACGGAGATTAGCTTGATTGCCAGACGGCATTGGTTGAAGCAAAGACACTTTATATGATACCGCCTCTCATACAAACTTTTTTTGTGGATCCAGTCAGCTCCCAAAAAATTCGTTCTTTGCATACATGTCATCTATTTAGTATTTCAATATGTGAAAGCATAAGCATCCAATATTTTTGCCTTGAAGTCACAGACTGTTTTGAAGTAACTTTCTCACATGACTTTCTTTGTAGGCCATAGAAATATTGAGACTTCGATATTCAGCTATCTAGCTGAAATTTAAATGAATACAGTGTATTTTTTCAATCTTCCTCTCATCAGCCCAGTTCTTTACATTGATTGGATATGTTTCTTAAGAAAGCGTTTATATTCAAGTTGATATTAACATTTAAAACCACACATCAGTTTCCAGTTCATATCTTTAATAATTTCTGAAAAATTATAAATGTGTCACACACATTGTAAACCTACAGATCACTTTTTCATATCACATCCTACATAATTCCTCAGATGAGGACTTCAACCACTTTTAAAGCTTTTCAACAGGCTGACACAACTAACGTCTTAGTAACATCAAGTTTGTAGTTCATATCTCAAATAATTTCTAAGATATGGCTTCGAATTACTTTCCGATCGATATCGATTCTGATCCACTAAAATATCAAACTCCATATGGTTAACCCACAGACCAGATTTCCAGCTCAGGTGTGGATCTAAAACACTTTTTAACTGGTTCGCATTGATTCGATACCGGTTCAATAATGTTCTTAATTCACTTAAGTTTCCAACTCCATATGACAAAGTTCATAGCTTGCATGACATCTGAAATAGGTCTCTGAAGCACTTTTTAACCAATGCTAACCTCTTTTCAATCATTTCTTTGAAATTAATATTGCCCATCGGGCTATATCACTAGCGATTTCGTATAAACGCTTGTTATTTTACTTTTTTGTTAGGACCCATGTTTTTTTTAAAAATCAAAGAAAAAAATAAAAATTTGGCGGTTGGCAATCTTAATCATTTAATTTGTTCCAAGTAGATTTGTTTACATCAATTTTTGAATATGATATCTCTCAAATGGCCGCCTCTGGCGTTGATGGCGTATTGTGCCCTTTTTTGCAGCATTTTCCATCGATTTCGCCAACATTTCGGCCGGAATAGCGGCTATTTCTTCACGAATGTTGTCCTTGAGCTCTTCTACGGTCCTTGGCTTGTTAACGTAAACCTTTGACTTCAAATATCCCACAAGAAGAAGTCAGGCGGCGTCAAATCGGGCGAACGCGGTGGCCAGTCCAAATCACCACTTTTCGACATCAAACGGCCCGGAAACAATTTCTTCAGAAAATCGATTGTTATGCGACTTGTGTGCGGTGGAGCGCCGTCTTGTTGAAACCAGAACTGCCTCATACGCTTTCGACGAATAATTGGCATCACAAAATTGGTCATCATGTCGCGATAACGCTCCTGGTTGATGGTAACAGCATGGCCATTTTCATTTTTGGAAGAAAAACGGCCCAATGACCGTTTTCGCACTAACGCCGCACCAAACTGTGACTTTTTCGTCATGAAGAGGCACTTCTTGAATCTCCTGAGGATTTTCAGTGGCGTAAATACGGCAATTTTGCTTATTTACGGTCCCATTCAATGTGAAATGGGCTTAATTTTTAATTTTTTAAAAGCACGTTGAGTTTTCACAATTGACTTGTTCTGTTGAATGTAAATTTCAACTATTTCAGAGCGCTCGCGTGGCGTGTATTGTTCCATGGTAAAAATCTGCTTGGACTGACGCTTCAAACGCGGTATGTCATTAAGCGATCTGACATCTCTGTCAAAAGTTATGGCGTTGCCAGATGGGTCCGCCGAATATGGGCAACCCTGTATTTGTACAAATGAGAATCATGGTTCATTTTATAACTTTGAACCTTTATCTCCTGTGAGGGCGATCCAATATATCTTTCGTGGATAAATAAGTCATCGACCGGAACAATTAGGGCTCTGAAAAAAATCATAGTCTGGTGACTACTGCGGTTAGGGTAGGACTTCACATTGAAGCGCTTTCAAAGTGTTTTGGACTTCTCATATCTTTCCAAGGCACTGTTGGGCCACTTTCAAGGTTTTGGGTTTACCAGAGATTGTAATCCTACAAAACCTCCACCACTTCCACATTTAGTCTGACAATGCCTGGCTGTTCCTAGTCTTATATTTTGATTTCGGTCGTCAATTTCCGCTGACTTTAATAGCGGTTTGTATGGATGTCCTATCCAGCTGACATGAGGCCTTTCACCCTCACTAAAAACTAAAATAGGCGCGTGATAACAATCTCTGATCAGTGGACAGTGACTAGCGGCCGCCCACGCTGTCAGACTAGGAACACCTCATATGCAGCTGCTCGGCTCTCCTGCGCATGAGGCTAAGTTACCCCGGGGAGCCTGTGCGCCATCAAAGGTTTCAAACATTCCAAGGGCCGTCCGAGTAAAACTTACCTTAAGGGCTTCACACCGACTGTATACACTCTGTACACGAAGAAAACGCGATTTTAACTAAAAAATAGATCGCCCGCTAATTTGTTATTGAGAAAGAGGATTTTGAAAAAGATGTCGAAAAAGAATATGACTTTTCTTGATTATTCCTCGAGAAATACATCACCTTTAAAATGCATATCTGCATTGTTTTTGTTTCCGAATAATTCGGTAATTGAGATCTAATGTACACGAACTTCAAAAAGACGTTGTGGAAAATCGATATAAAGTTTTTCATAAGAAAAAGCTAAATTCGTCGTACCGAAGTTTTTTACATATTCGCACCAAAAGGGAATTTTCAATAGGACATTTGTAATATCTACAGTGTAGTTAAGGTCTGTGATAGTTTCAGCCCATAGCCCCTTAGGACTTTTCGTAGAAACAGACAGGAGGCTTTTTTGACGGGCATTCGTACTCAGCTTTGCTTGAAATATATACTTGAAATGTAACTAATGATCCAATAGAATGCCCTTAGGAAACCTTCTGGGTTTTTGTGGCCAAAAAAAAGCTAAAAAAAAGTGTGTGTCAGGGTACGAGCGATAGCTCTTTACGTTGAGACAACCGATTTAGGTAATGGTAAAAAGACAAATTTTGAGTTCTGTATAAATAAATGTTATATAATTAAAAAAAAATAGGTCACTGTCAATTCACTGTCAATTCACTGTTAAGTCACTGTGAAGTCACTGTTTAGTCAATTAGTCACTGTTAAGTCCGTCAAGTCACTGTTGAGTCACTGTTGAGTCACTGTCGAGTCACTGTTAAATCACTGTCTAACAGACAACATTATAGTTTATAGCACAGAATTCACAACTTGACCTCAATGCAGCCACTCTTTCAACCCTCACTTCCCACCAGATCCCCACTTGACCCACCCCAGATCCCCACCAGATCTCCACCAGATCTCTCCCAGATCCCCACCAAATCCCCACCAGACCTGCACCAGATCTCCACTAGATCCCCACCAGATCCCCACCTGGTCCACCCCCCAGATCCCCACCAGATCCCCACCAGATCTCCACCAGATCACCACCAGATCTTCACCAGATCCCCACCAGATCACCAGCAGATCCTCACCAGATCCCCACCAGACCTCCACCAGATCTCCACCAGAACCCAACCAGATCACCACCAGATCCCCAACAGATCTCTCCCAGATCCCCACCAGATCCCCACCAGGTCCACACTAACAAACAGATCCCCACTAGATCCAAACTAGATCCCCACCAGATCACCACCAAATCCAACAGATTCCCCAGATACCCACCACTTCCATCTCTTACAACCCACTCCACAACCAACCCACCTGCTACTCACTGAATGATTAAACCAATTTTCGAGATTTACTCCCCAGTATGACGTTTGAAAAGAGCTTCGCTCTAATATACAACAAAATATCGTCAAAAGTTATTCGATATCGATATTTCAACATCCCTAATTTTTAAAACTGACCGATAGATGTCACTACTGCCAGGGCGGTGTGGCTAGGCCACGTTCACTATTTAGTTTAAAACACAGATTAGGTTTTAGTTCGGTTTATTGGAGACGGAGTGTTGTCGGTAAGAATGAGTGTAACACAATGGCAGAGAGTTAAGTGTGTGTGTGAGTTAGAGATGTTAGAGATGATACATAGAAAGACGGGAGTCATAGTGATGTGTGAACCAGTTAGATGAACTGGATCTGTGATTGGAGCTGGATAAACTGGGACTGTGTCTGGAGCACAATGAACTGGGACCGTCACAGGGTGGTGAAGTAACTTTCTTTTGGTCGTAACTTGAAAATAGTCCATCCTAAAGATCAGATTTTCGCCAAATCGATAAAAAATGCGAATTACTAACTATCTCTAGAAGGTACAATATATATTTCTGCAAAACTGTTGGAGATATGAAGTTTTTTCCAAATTAGGAGCCAGAAAGGTCGCGGCTCTCCTACCATCTCTGAGCTCTCTTAGTTCATACGGACGGAAATGGTTATATGGACTCGGAAATGATTCCTTCTCCCTGTTACATACTTTTGCACAATCTTAATATACTTTGTGTACTTTTGGTACACAGATAAAAAATTCACTGCAATCGAACAAATTTCTCTTAGCAGCATACAGAAAGTGCACTCATATGGTTGGCGTGGGGGCGGTTTCCATGCCCAGCACCGGATGCGCCTGGAATGCCAAATAGATGAATGTGCAGAGTAGCAGAAATGGACTTGAACGGATGCTCGAATTTTGTTCGGGAAAGATACAAAATTTTACACATTTCAAATTCTGATTTCTGTTTGTAAACAAGTGTGTGTGTGTGTGTGTGTTGTGTGTGCGTATGAATGAATAAAAGAAAAGAGTTTTACAAATTTCAAGTGGCTGTAAACTTTTCACTGCCAGTCAGTGTAGAATTGCCTTCAAAATAAATCAAATTGCATTGATACACACTCTGCGAGTACATCTGCTGTATCTCACTATCGTTTTGGCTCAATCTTAATGGCCAATTTGATGGCTATTACGAGATATATATATGTATAATGTATATGCTTGGGCGCTTTTTGTTTGTTGTGATTGCAAAAGAGAGCGCGCGCGCACATTCCTAGAGCCTGAGGTCAGGCGTAATTGCCTTTGAACACTGGTGCCATGTCACAAACAATAACAAAGCCACTTAATAGAAAAACTAAGTGCATACACACACCCTGAAAAGATAACACATATGGGGAGAAGCTATTTTAAGCATTTGCTCCGAAGTGCATCCTCTTTCTCTCAAGGGACAATTTCTGGAAATGTCGTAAAACGAACGGGTGTCACTCCCCACAGTTGCCCCAGTTTACATCCTCACTGCACTTGCACAGCCCCTCGAAAGCTCCAACGATGTGGACCATCTGTTTTGTCAATGTATTTTTAGAGCCCATGGATTTCCCATCCAAACGACATCCAAAATTCAGAGAGGGGAATTTGCTTCAAAATGCATTTTGAGAAATTTGTTTATGGCCTGACCCTACCGCGATTTATGCTCCACATGGACTATTTCACACATTCCCAGTGGTTATTTTTAAAACACTTTTCGAAATTCCTCATGCCAATGGGTGTCCCCTGGATGGTGGTTGCCTGGCGGGAACTAATATTTTGAGTGGCCTAATGAGTTCATGTGGAAATCAAATGGCCAAATTTCAAATGAAAATTTCCATCGTAAACAGTAATCAAACAGAAGAAGAGCAAGACGAGTTGATGAAGTGCGAGCTTGGCTCCTGGGACAGGCTTGAGGGGTTGTTGCACTTAACCGACGCGTGGCAAACGAGTGGAAATGCATGCTCCCTTTAGGGTAAACGTTACGAACGAGGGTGGATTGAAGTTGTTGGCAAATTTTGAAAAGCATTCGTCAATTTGGGTATTTCGTCACGCTTAACTGATCTAATTCTAACTTTGGATGACAAGAAGTTCAGATAAAGAAAGAATTACAGCCTGCTTTACGACTTATTCAACTGGTTCAGTCAACAGATACATCGATTTTTATTAAGAAGTGAAATAACGTCACGCTTCAAGCGTAACTTTAAGAGCTCTGAAATACTTATGGTACTGTAATTCTTATGTAAACTAATGAGATGGTACAAGAAAATGTTTAAAACCTCTGAAAGTTAAAGATTCAGTACAGAGATTCATGCAGATTCATACAGCTAAGACACAGATCATCAACACATATTTTCACTCAACTCTGCACACATCAAAGACCAAAAAATTGAAGCAAAGCTTGTTAGGTTCGTTCGCTGCCAAAGCGCTCACTGTTTAGTTGCTCTGTCTGAGCTGCCTGACAGTAACATAACTGGAGGGCGCAAAAGTAATATTTATTGTTGTGGTGTAGCGTAAGCGGAGAGAACCAGTGCTGCAAATTAACAACAGGGCCGGCCAAATGAAGAGGACAGAAAAATGGGCTTGAGTTGGTGAACACGAAAGACAACAGCCACTTTACTTGCTTTCTGTTGCAGTTCGCGTCTGTGTGAAAAACACGACATTTCGGCTTACGTTGAGCCGTTCCTGATTTACCGAATCCCAGGGGTAAATTTTCACTGGAGACGACGAAAAAGGAAACTGAAAAGACATTTCATCTGTGAACTTGTTAAACCCCTGAAAATTTTTTGTCGCTCTGTTTGTGACTGGACAAAATCTGCCGAAAGTGTCCTTTGCGTATGAATGTGTATAGCGCGTGTGCCTCCATCAGTAAACTGCCAATGTATATGAGTGCTTTTTTGCTTCTGTAAAAAGCAAAACAAACGCAACAACAACAAAAAGACAC
Source organism: Lordiphosa stackelbergi (assembly GCA_018904235.1). Lineage (NCBI taxonomy): Eukaryota > Metazoa > Arthropoda > Insecta > Diptera > Drosophilidae > Lordiphosa > Lordiphosa stackelbergi. The sequence goes on from JAEIFU010002995.1 coordinate 19,225, forward strand.
TTTGCGCTGACACTTGGCTCAATTTGCTCAGCTGTTTATGATCTCTGCTGGAGTTAGAACAACACCATTTGTAAGTCTTGAAGGAAAACTAAATACTTACTTTTTCAATTCAAAACGGTTTACTAAGAAAAGTTACGAAGTAGTGAACGCAAATTTAGTAGGCTTTTGTTAAAGATGTTTTGTATTGAATTCAATTGCGCATAATTATCCTCAAATTGATTTTAATTTTCTTCATACGATAGATAATACAATCCCCGATAATCCAACAGGCAGTCTTGTCAATTGATGTATTTGCATCTACAATTAGATTGACCGAAATTTGGACTTTCATGACTTGAGATTTACTGACTACAAAGTCGTATACCCGGTTTTGATTGCTTAGCTTTAATGTTTGGTAGAGCCTTATATAGAGCATTATATATGCAATCTGTGTGAGTTTGCGCTAAATGATTTGACTTAAAAGCGGCTCATTTGCTGTATTATTTCTACTGCATTTTCTATGAATCTTTGCGAACTTGGTAGAATTTAGTTTCCACCTCTACGACCGCTTCAATTTGGAGCATAGTCTTCATTTGGATTTAATGCGAGCTCTTGAGCCTTAGCGAGCAAGACTGGTCTGTCAACAATTCCAAGTTGATAGCGGATTTGGTTAATCTACGACAACATTGCTGTCTTTAAGTGTAAATGTGTGCTATTTCTATTCCTTTTCTTGTGAGGATTAGTTACAACACCTCGCTTGCATTCTTTTTAATGCACCAAATGTTGCAGATCCTTGCTTTATCCTTCGCAACAAGCATCTTTTAATAACACAAGTTTACAAAAAAAGGCCCACTTTTGCAACCGTTCCTTATGTATTTTTGGCCGCTGAACTCAGATAAATTGCCCGTTTTCTCCCAGCACGTCAGATTTACGAGATATTTGCATAAACGTGTGTTTAGCGAGGTATCTTTACATTTGTTGTTCCTGTGGCCATATTAAGTGTCCTATTCCAACCAAATTTGTTACGTTACAGAAAAACCAATATTAATATTGAAAATAGAGGAAAGCCAACTTTGGATCGACCGAAGTTTATGTACCCTTGGAGCGTGATATATTCCTGCCAGTTTTTTATATTTTAGCTATACGATATATTCATCCGATTTTGATCAAACTCTACTGGAACTACAAAGACGCTACCATTGAAAACAAAAAAGCTTTTCTTACTAAAACTACTTTTTCGACCGATCGTTCCTATGGCAGCTATATGCTATAGTCATCCGATTCGAATCAAACCTGACAGAATTGTGTGGTAGTATAAAATATTAATCTGTACAAAGCTTCGGAGCAATAGCATTGAAAACAAAACAGGTTTTTCTCACTAAGACTTTTTTTCAGACCTATCTTTGGTATGGCAGCTATACTATATAGTTGTCCGATTTTGATAAATCTCGGTGAAATTATGTGAAATCATAGAATTCTTATAAATACAAGGAAATCTAAAAAGGTTTTTCTCACAAAAACTACTTTTTCAACCGATCGTTCCTATAGCAGCTATATGCTATAGCCGTCCGATCCGTCCGGTTACGACAGGTTGGCGGGCGTTACTCTCGACTAGAAGACTGGACGATAGACGGTGTTACCCTTGAAAAGGTAAATTTATGTCTTTAAGGCTCACCTCCGCGAGCAGCTGAAAGATGCAAAAGTGGCCATAAACGCGTCATGGAAAACACTGCTTAGTAGGAAAAACGTCAAACCAAGCACAAAATACGCAGTCTTCCAAGAGGCAGTACGCTCAATCCTGTGCTATGGTTCGCAAGTATGGGGCCATACATCTTATGAACATGTCGAGCGTCTCCTAACATTCTTCGTAAAAAAAGTATTTAGGCTCCCTTCAACTTATCCAAATTATGCAATATTAATTGAAACTGGTCTGCCTTCTCTGTACACGTACACACTGCATACCCACTTTAACTACGTAAACAAAATAATGAATATGGAGAGTTCAAGACTGCCGAAGATCATAGCTAGACAACTTCAAGGCGAAAGATCCCAGTTCTTTGAAATATGGTCTAACAACTCAAACGAGTGCTGCGTCAGTATTGACATTGAAAACCATCTACTGTGGCAGCAATCCCACGCACAAATCATTGCCAAAATCTGTGAAGTAGAAAGGAACGGGTTTATTGCGCAAGCAAAAAGGAGCACAGTGAGGACTCTGTATAAATCACTGGACCTCAACCTCGGATCGAAAAATTACTTCGATGACAGTCTAGGTGTGGAGAGGATAAGCGCTATCTTCAGGACGAGATGTGAAACTCTTAGCCTTAATTTTCAACCTCACAGGAGTAACACTCAGCAGGACTGTACCCTCTGCAATATGAGTGCCAAGGAAGATGTGGCTCACTTTGTTGGAATCTGCCCCATCTTAAAGGAGTTACGTATGTTGCACTTTCAGCGTCTATCCCTATCTGAAAACGAACTCAACGCTTTGCTTAACGGAGAAAACTGGATAGCCCTTGCAGCTTTCATCAAAGACGCTTTGCAATACCGCAACAGCATCATAAGCCAGGGAGTATCTTGAGGGTACCCTGTACCGCATAGCGGAATTCCCCAGGTCCAGAAATGCATAATGTTCAAGAATTTTGAATCGCAATGAAATACCGCTTCGAGGTTTAATTAACCAATCAAGCTCCTTCGCCTACAACAGTAGCCAAAGCCATCCAGGAACTGCTGGAACTGCATTTTTTTCATTATAATATTTGTATAACCCCTTTAATTCGATTATTTTTTTGTCTCTTGATAGTTCGAATTAACGGTGTTCGACCCGTATATGTATCTATAGCGTCATAGCACAAATAAATATATACACTAAAAAGCGATTGCAATGAATTCTCGAGCCTAAAGAATAATCAGAAAACTGTGTATCAAACAATTTAAATCAAAACTGATATGATACTAACCACAATCAACTTGATAAGCCAAAAAAGCACTGGCTACTGTTAAAACGACCAATTACTAAAAAGTGTTTGTTTTTCTAGAGGCGGAGAGGAGATTACATATTGGGTTGGAAGAAAGTCTTGTTTGATTTTGTAAATACTTCGTTTAATTAGTCTTAACTATACATCCAAATCTAGTCTAAGCTACTATTATTAAAATATTGATAGTTAATCAATTTAAAGTAAGCGTGAAAGGAAAAATATATATTGGGCTCGTGTACTTTCGAAAACGGTGCAATAAGTGAAATACTATTTCAACCTCGCATTGGCCGACCATTGAAAACTGATGACAATCAAATCAAAGCAATGATTTATAAAAATAGGATATCACTAGAATATTAGACTCAGAATACGTTTTTTGAAACGAATCATTGAAGGGGAAGTAAAATATGATTTGTAAACTAACGTCAAACAAAAACTCAGACCACATCAAAGGCCCATATTTACGTCTTTACAACGAACACTTTCTTAATAGGGGCACAAAATGAGCTGACGGCCGCGTGAAAATATATACAAATGTGCAAAAAAAATTTCAAGCAAGAACAACCACAAGATATAGAAAGTGAAACACGATTTTTGTTTGAGAGCCGACTTTCGGTTGTTTTTAATTTTGAGAGACATAGAAGAGACAAAGAGTCCATATGACATATGTTGCAGGTCTAAACCAAACATTCTGAATGAATTTGTTGTTGCTTTATTTGGGCAACAACGAATGCGTGGCTTGCGGAATGGGCTTGCGTACCCCTGACCTAGTTCTTGTTTCTCAATCTCATAGGGCCGTTGTCTCATGTTCCTGTCTTTGCTCAAATCGAGTGAGTGCGAGAGTTGTTCTCATAGTTTGCTCACGCTCTTTGATTATGGCTACCCGCACTTTCCTCGCCCGGAAGTTTGAAATTGAGATCAATTGTCTTCTCGTATTCGAGCAGTTTTCATCTTAAAAAGTCAAGAAGGATATAACGTAAATTGAAACCGATATCAGTCTCTGGGTGTATGCCGATTTGATAAAATAAAGCAAGCATTTTACAAAGGAAGTCAAGGTTTACCTTACGGAAACACTTGTTACTATGATTGGAGATTAAGCAATAGGTCTATAGCTAAGTTCTCACAGGCAAATAGCTTGGACAATATTGTGTGAAAATTTAGCTATATGGGCCAAGTTGAGGAACATGAGCAAAGCAAGTACAGTAAATCCACGGCCCTTAGAGTTCCCTTAGAGTTCAAATGATCAACGTATTTCAATCTTCTCCGCGTAATAAGCAAACACTCTCTCAATCCACCCTCGTAGCTTGAATAATATTGGTGGATTCTACAATTCTAATTATTGACATTAAGCTGCGTGACTTTGACACCAAACAATGCAGCTGTTGTTTCTCCTGCTGCTGAACTGCTGTTGGCCCCTGTGGCTACATAAATCCAAAGACAGGGGATGATGGATCATTCACTCTCTGCTGAAAGATATATCTGACAGCCAGGCCTTATTTTTCATATGAAATACAAAAATGCTGGTTAATAACATTTGGTTTCTGTTTTTTTGTTGTTGTTGTTTTTTGGGTGCCGCACTCACGCTAGAGGGGTGCGGAGTGTTTGCTTAGCCCAAGCACAGGATGTGCGTGTCATCGAAAAGGGAGAGAGAGCGCGCACACACACACAACACACCCCTCAGCAGGACCAGTACACAAAGGTCAGGCCTCAATGTTTCAATGCTTATTTGGGTCATGTTTCAGGCGCGTCGCTCATTTACCCTCGCTTTAAAAAAAAAAAGAAAAACAGCCAAATCCAATTTAAATATAGGTGGAATTTTCTATTGGCGCACGTGCACTCTCAAGAGCTCCCAAAGAAATTGTTTACGCACTTCAGAACTTCACGCCTGCGCCTTGGATATGTCTGTCAATTCAATTCCCGCTTGGATACGAAAAAACCACATTAATTGCTTCGTTTGACAGACAAGGGATAACTCGTTGTATCCAACTCTAATGGCACCTACCACATTGCGTGCTGGCTATGGGCTATATGGGTACAGTTGTTCCACCCTTGGGCTAACAAGAGCTCAGATTTCGCCTGAACAAAGTTAATTAAGCAAAAAAGAAAAAACAGAAAAATTGACAACAAGGGATGTTGTCACAGGTACAACAAGTCCTGCGTGCCTGCCTAGCTGACGTGTTGCTGGCCTCGTGGAGCAATTACTTCAGTTTAGCACTAACCTAATTATGGTCACGGTCACGACATTTGCTATGACACAGGCCGTTGACTTATGTCCAACTCTTAAACGTTTTTGTTGGACACGTTTTGAAGTAATGGAGAACATAAATAAAAGGACAAAAAGTTGACATAATAAGGCTTAAGAAGGGACTTGGAAATTATAAAGATTAAACATAATTCCTAGAACTAACTAGGACGAGTTTAGACTTTGACAAGTTGTGTTGTTCCTAAAGATATCTCTCACGTCCATAGCCAAACCCTCCAAAATTTCGAAGGCCATATCAGAAGCCCTGAGTTAATTATTACTTCAAATTCAAAACCTTGAATTCCGTACCAAATCAAAAGTGTTCTGTGCTGTCCAGTCCCATTCCCAAAACTTCAAAATTGTCCAGTCCGTACCGAACTCATAAAATTTTATTATAACCTTGCGATAGGCATTAAAAATTTATCCAAGTGTATGTAAGGGATAAAAGAAAGCGTCATTCGCCGGAGCAGTCGGTTGACTATAGAATATAACTTTCAAATTAGAGCGTAGTGGACCCAAGAGACTATGTTGTTGTACTTCAAAAGGTCACCTAATTCACTTGGAATATGAATTCCAAAAGATTATTGTTTAGATTTTGGTATAGGTACAGAGGCTTAAGCAACAACAACCACAAGAAATAGAAAGAGAAAATCGTTTTTTGATTGTGATTGTGTGTGTGTGTTTTTTGTTTTTGATTAGATACAGTAGAAATTTAGAGAGTATAAACCAGCGATTGTCCACGAGAGCGAGGCCAAAAAGTGAGAGTGTATTGGTGTGAGAAAACAAAGAGCCGTGAATTGGCTTCGACCTAATCGCTTCTCTTGGTCTCAGCTTCGGCATGCGTTCGGTTCGTGTACGTGTAAATATTGAAAGATTTTCGAACCAGAGACCATCGCTTGGTATAAACTATTAACAAAACGTAGGAGAGGGTAAGAAAAGGAAGGAAGGAAGATTCCGCACCGCGGGACGGCCGCAAAGCATTACTTGCGGGGCGGATGGCGGTCAGGTTAGTTGCTCAATACGTTATGGACAGATGGAAGGAGTCCCTCCACAAGGGGACAGAGGGACACGGGGACAGACAGACACATGGACAGAGGGACACCCGGATTGAGAGACAGAAGGACAGACGGACAGACAGACATTTTCCGACCGATCATTTCTATGGCAGCTACAAGAAGTATTTATCATCATTCGAACTCAGACTAATTAAAATTTCCGTTCCTGTCTCATGGCGCCGCTAACTTGACAGGCAGAAGCAGCTGATTTAATTCCGTTGGGTATGAGCGTCGTGTCACGGGGCAGAGAGGGACAGACTGACGGACATACAGGGTCACAGACGGACAGAGGGACACAAAGGGACAGACGGGGACACCCTGGGACGCTCTGGGACACAGGGGACACTCGACAGACACAGAGGGACATCGTGGGACACACTGGGAATCCCTGGGACTCACTAGGGGACACACTGGGACCCACTGAGACACATTGGGACACCCTGGAACACATAAGGACAACGGACAGACACAGAGGGACAGAGAGGAATATACTGGGAATCACTGGGACACAGGGGGACACTTGACAGACACCGTTGGACACACTAGGAATCACTGGAACACACGGGGGACAGAGGGGGACACAGAGGGACACCGTGGGACACCCTGGGGTACACTCTGGGGCACACTAGAAATCACTGGGACATACTGGGACACCCTGGGACACACTAGAAATCTCTGGGACAGGAAAGCACTAGACAGACACAGAGGGACACCCTAGGGTACACTCTGGGACACTGGACAGCCATAGAAGGACACTGGACAGACATAGAGGGACACACTGGGAATCACTGGGACACATGGGGACATTCGACAGTCACCGTGGGACACACTCGGACACACTAGGAATCACTGGGACACAGGGGGACACACTGGGACAGCGAGGGACTCAGAGGGACACCGTGGGACAGACTAGGGTACACTCTGGGACACACTAGGAATCACTGGGACCCATTGGGACAGAGGGAAACACACTGGGACACGAAGGGACACTGGACAGACACAGAGGGAAAGAGAGAAACACAGAGGGACACCCTAGGACAGAGACAAGCACTGAGTGACACCCTGGCACAATGTGGGACACACTGGGGGACACCCTGGGGACTCCCTGTGACACTCTGAGTCGCACTGGGACGCAGGGGAACACTCGACAGACACACTGGGGGACACTCTGGGACACCATGGGTCACACTAGGAATCACTGGGACTCACTGGGGGACACACTGGCACATCCAGGGGACACACTGGGACACAGGGGGACACTGGACAGACATAGAGGGACACCCTGGGGTATCCCAGATACACTAGGAATCCTTGGATCACACTGGGACCCACTGGTACACAGTGGGACATTCGACAGACACAGAGGGACACCATGGGACACACTAGGAATCACTAAAACTCACTAGGGGATACACTGAGACATCCTGGGGACACACTGGGACACCCTAGGACACAGTGGGCCACTGGACTGACATAAAGGGACACAGAGGGACACACTAGAAATCGCTGGGACACACTCCGATTCAGGGGACCACTGCACAGACAGAGAGGGACACACTGTGACACCCTAGGGTACACTTTGGGACACACTGAGACAGTCTAGGAATCACTGGGGGACACTCTGGGACACTGGACAGACATAGAGGGACACCCTGGGACATACTAGAAATCTCTGGGACACAGGGGACCACTAGACTGACACAGAGGGACAGAGAGGAACACCCTGGGGTACACTCTGGGACACACTTGGAATCACTGGGACACACTGGGACACCCTGGGACACTCGACACACACAGAGGGAGACACTGGGGGACACTCTGGAACACCAAGGGACAACCCTGGAATAACTGGGGACACACTGGCACACCCTGGGACACACTGGGACACAGGGGGACAATGGACAAACATAGAGGGACACCCTGGGACACACTAGAAATCAGTGGGACACCCTGGGACACGCTTGGACACCCTGGGATACAAAGGGACACTGATAAGACAGGAATCACTGGGACATACTCGGGAACACACTTGGGCACAGAGGGACTCACTGGAACACCCTGGGACACGGGAACAGATACGGGAACACAGAAGGACAGAGAACACAGAGGTGCATGGGGACACAGGGAGATAGAGGGACAAAAAAGTACACAGGGACACAGTCGGAGAGAGGGTCACAGGGACAAAAACGGACAGAGGGAATTGGTCTACACAGTCAACTGGTTTTGATTACTTTCAATCCGGTCACTAGCGATTTCACTAGCAAAAAGGGGTAAGCATTTTCCATAGTTCAAAAAACTTCTATGAGTTCTTATATCTTTTGTTTAAATATGATAGATTTCCATTAACAGAATTAGGATAGACAGTCGCGTATAGAGAAAGTGCTATAAGCAATAGCACTAGCGAAAAATGGGTAGGAAGTTTTCATAGTTCAAGAAGAGTTTCCTGAGAAAGAAACCATTAGGCCTGTAAGTCGGAATTCAATACGATTTGTTTGATGTTTAAACTTTTCAAAACTTTTTTTCAAATTTTAATTAAAGGCAAAACATTTCAAACAAATTCTTTAATTGTTCCTTTACAATCAAAATTATTACCAATTCTAATCAATCGAATGCCAAAACCAGAAGAGGCCTGCATTTCTGTGTTCTCATTGTGTATGCACGTCGTTCAGCCGAACTTTCAAAGACAGCAACCCGCTTCGTACCGAACCGCTAATTCATGATTGTAAACCGAACTAGAGTATTCTAATTATTTCAGAACCGAACCAAAAACCGATTCATCTCAGAATTAAATTGTTCCAGTATTACAAATAACTAGAACTCATACCGATACTTAAACCTTGCAGCGTAGAATCTTATTTAATTCCTATTAATTTTGCCAATTCCGAATAATAATGGCGCCCGAGCAGGCATTCCATTCGTTTGTCTTACTATCTTTTCTTGTGTTCAAATATTATCTGAAATCTCAAAACCGGCAGCTGAAAATAACGTGCATTACCAAAGTCCACACTTTGCCTTAACGACTCTTTGAGAGTCTCAACATCTGGGCATAAATTGAATAATGCGTTTTTAAGTGACGCTTAGACGCATTCTTCAATAAATTGTGCAATTGTTTGAGTGCCATGCGGGATTGGGAGAGATACATACAGAAAGAGAGACTCAATTGCAGCAGGCAAGCAAAACCAGAGCTAAATTAGAAAACAGCAGCAACGGCACCAGACAGACAGACAGATCTTGAGATCCTCAGGCGTAGATTAGTTGCGTGCGAGTTCAACAATCTGTAAATTGGGCGACTCAAGTGATTCTCTCTCTCTCTCTCTCTCAAGTGAGTGTAAATTATGCTGTGGACTCTGTCCGTGCCGGGCCACTTGCAGTTTTATTTATGGAATGGAATGTGCATGTTTTTGTTAAGTTGTAAATTGACTTTTCTCAAAGGGGAAGCGGGGGCGTCGATATGAGTTCAAGATAAAGAGGCTGTCCATCAGCATTCCCATATGTACGCACATATGTATCTACACGCTTGTCCGGGTGGGGGTTGGCCATTCAATTCGTCAAGCCTTGAAAGTCGAGCCACTTCAAAACAATTTTCGCCCTCTGAAAGATGACGACATCGTGGCCAGAAAAAGGGCAAATAATGTGCATATCGACCAGGCTTTTTTTTATCTCACACTTCGTACGTGCAAGCCATTTAAAGTCCGCTTCATCAACGCAATCAAGCGACTTCTTCAAACGCCACAGGGCCGAAAATTTAATCAAATCATTGATGGACAGCCGCCAGAATTATCACACACAGTCGAGTCACAGAGAGACAGAGAGAGAAAGAGAAGGGGAAAATCACACGAAAATATGCCCGAGGAGCCACAAAAGAAAATTAATTTCTCTTATTTTTATTAGTTGACTTTCTGTTGAGCTGCGGGCTTCCCAGGCATTCAAGTAATTGATTATATAAATTATGTTGCGCTGTCAATTTGTCAACCAATCGAATTCGGATAAAGTTTTTCGTTCAGTTTTCACCCTTGATATGTCCGCTCGCTCCCACACCCACATATACAACTCTGACTTGAGTACAGTTTTCAACGTGGCCCACACTCATGACTTGACAAACTTTTAACCATCATACTTCTCTTTAAAAAAATAGCTTAAATGAAAAACTAAAAGAAAGCTAACTTTGGTTTTCACATATCGAAGTAAATAAACTAATCAACCAAACTTCATAAAATTTTTATAGTTCATGACGATTAAAAAATAATTGTTAGTAGTTTAAGACAAACCTCTCTAATTCAGCAAAAGTTTGGTACACAGGTTCGCAATCGTGTGGTATCCAAGTCTGTGGTTTGAAACTTGGTCCATACCATCAGAGATACTTAAATTTTTTCGGAATTCTTTTGAGCATTGGTCGTTACCCTTGATTGTTATGTAACTAATATAGCTTCCACATGTAACATTACTTTACTTGTTAGCTCCGTACACCCAATAAGTACATGTTAAATTAAAATTTTACTTCTGCTTTCATTCCAAAATTTGACATAATTTCTTATTGCTTTAGAAGGCGTATAAGGCAATATGGCAATTAGGTTGGATCAAAGAACATTAATACCTAGAAGCGACATCTCATTCAAACAATTTTGTATGGTTGGTTCCGCAATTTGAAAGAAAGATGTCGCATCTAAGGTTTCATGTTCTTTGCTAATACTGACTTATACAATTTACTGGTTCAAGAACGGTTCCGAACTAGATCAAATATGGAAGCGTGAAACAAACATATGCCTTAGGCTGCCTTCACACTGTTCGACGCATGAAACACGATGTCACGACAAATGACGATACCGCACTGAGAGAAAAATCAAGAATTTTCGTACTTAAATCAAGAATTTTCAGTTTCAAAACTTCAATAAGCTAGAAAATTCTTGATTTAAGTACGGAATTTATTGATTCAAGAGCGTTTTCAAAAATCCCTAAATGTTTGATTTCAAAAACGTTTTGGATATGTTAAGCACGATGCGGGACTCGAAGCTCAAAATAAGCATGATCTAGACTTATTTATGTTAGTTAAGAGCGATTTGTACTCAAAGTAAGAGCTCGTTTTTACATCAAGAACGAAATGAATCTTAAATTAAAACTTTTATTTGAATTCAAGAATTTTTTTTTAATAATATTTTTTTTTTTTTTTCATCATTCCTCCCGAATTTTTCATCTAGGCTTATCGCTGGAGAACACATCGCTTCACCTGTCCTACCATACAATATATTTTAATCGGTTGGGAACCCCCCAAAACAATGAAAGTAAAAATAGGACAGCCCCTCATGTCTTCAACTTTTGTGTAAATAAGCTTAAGTACCCAAAGTTCTAAGTCCAAAAGCTACATCTTTAAGAGAGCTTAGAACTCACCGTTCATTTTGAATGCAAGAATTCAAAAAGCGTTTGCGTTGTTTCTTTTTAATTTTCTTCGTTTTTTATATTTTTTTAGTTTTTAACGGTCAATTTTGTATTTAAGAACGAATCGTACTCAAAGTAAAATTTTCAAAAGCGAATCGTTTTTACCAAATTTTAGACCGAAAGTAGTAAAACAAGAGCGTTTTTATTTAATCGAATGTGTTGGCTTTTTTATGTAGTACATGTTTCAATATAAATAGCCTATCAATTGACCTGTTCGAAACATCAGAATATGTCGGTTGATACGTATAGTGAAATTTTTCATGAACCATGAATAAATCTATACCCGTGTTCACCAGCACAAATCGAAGGATCTAGTAATCTTGTGGAAACCATGTTATGCGCAATTATAATTTTTAATTTTTGTAATTTTGATGGATGAAAAAATATACAAATTTAAGCTGTCATTTAAAATAACGATCGCTTTTATATTTACCTAAAATTCATATGATAAGTACCATAATTTACGATTTATTGTAGCTAAGAAAAATAAATTTATAATGAATGAGTGATTGTTTGTGTGTTTGTTGTTGTTTTAGTGATATATTTTGATATGATGTTTTGAAGATTTATGATATTTATGTTGGAAACGGATGATTAATTTATAATGTTTTAAATTTTTTATAAATAAGGTAATAATTTTATTTTAAATTTGAATTTATTATTTGTTAATTATAAAAGTTTTTTACTAGGATAGCATTTTTGGACCGATCGTTTAATGGAATATATAATTATTTTGGTATTAAAATAATTTTAACGGGAGTATGAAAAAAAAAATTTATAATTTATATGGTTTTTTATATAATAGGGTTGGAGGTATTGAAAAAAATTAAAAAAAATATATTGGGTTATATGTTGGTTATTGATTTAAAAATTTATTTTATTTAAAAAAAAAAAATAAATAAATAAAAATTTAAATTAATATATATTATTGGTTTGTTTTTTTTGTTATCTAATTTTTTAAATTATATAATTATTTGATTTGGTGATTATTGAATATTTAAATTAAAATTATTTTTTTTTTTATATATTTATTACTATATCTCAGCAAAATCCAAAAAAATGTCCTTCGATAGATGGTGAATTATGAAAATTTTCATTTTCCTTTTTAAACGAATTTTAAAATTTGAATTTTTTACTTAATAAAACATACATGTCTGCGCCTTGAGCCTTGAGAATTATGTCATTGTTGAACTATTTTCCCCACTACCCTTTTGGAGGTAAAGTTCTAGGCGAGTTTTTTTTTGTGGTATTCCAATAAGGCCTAGTCCACGTAGGAAAGTGAAAAACTTAGTTTGATTGAGTTTTTAAATGATTTTCAATTAAGACTCAACTCCGAAAAATGTACATGATTGACTATAATGGATTATACAACAGTCCGAATGACTGAAAGATGTTATGAGTCCTGTCTTTGTTATTCGGAAACCATTTAGAAACATAAATTTTGCCAAATATCCGAGATAATGATATTTTTGCGCCCAAAATGTGTCAATTCGCCCTTAACGTCCCGCCAAAGTCTTTCTATGTTTTGTAAATGCGCACGGGTTGAGGGATCCACAACGTTTTTTGAGTGGTTAACAGTTTCGTGTTGAAACCCCCCATTGTTTAGACAATTGGAAAAACTTCCACAAAGCTGAAATGATTGTCTATCCTTAAGCTCTATACTCTTTGATAATTTTCCAAACAGTGCCCTTTTCACGGTCTTCCATGGGCATTATAAAGAATTTTTTGGACTCTCACTCCAATCTACCAAAATCCACTGACCCTCCCCAACCCAACCACAATTATATTTGCGCTTGCCAATTTTGGGTTCATGGACTTCAACGATTTTTCCATGACCTCCAAGTTTTCACGAGTAGACCAATTAATGTAGACTTCCCTTCAGAAGTTTTTTCTAGTCTATAATTGATAGCCTGGCCCAGCCCAAACATAATTTCACCTTTTAAAATTAAAAATGTAAACAAATAGTATTCGATAACAGGCCTCTAGAAGGTTAATTTTACCTTTTTAAGTAACAGTCCTACAAATTTTGCAATGTCCTTGATAGATAGTTTGGAATTAGCACAAAATGTGCTTGAGTGGATACTGAAAATTTGGACAGGAGTTTCTGTTAGTGGTGAAAGTGCGTACTAAGGCGGGGTTTTGTACGTCGGAAAAGTTTGTATGGGAAAAATGTTATTTTTCATCCGATTGACTTGAAATTTGGTTAGTAAGCATAGTCCGCGAAATAATTTGACACGTGTTTTCCCGATTTTGGAAAATCCGCCCACGAGGAAAATGGCCGGAAAATTCTGCATGCAAAAAATTATTTTTCATCCGATCGGCTTGAAACTCGGTTTGTAAGACAGAATACGAAATATTTCGAAATGTGATTTTCTGAATGTTGGAAAAATTTGACCCAACGGTCGGAAGATTCCCGGAAAATTCTGCATGAAAAAAACAATTTTTCACCCGATTGGCCTTAAACTCGGTTTGTAAGGACAGAATTTGAAATAATTTGAAATGTGATTTTGCACTGTCGGAAAATCCGCCTAGGCGTGAAAATGCCCGGAAAATGCTATTTCATCCGATTAATTTGAATTTTTACTCGAATTCAAATGGAATCATTGGTTTTCATTCGATGTTGGAGGGAGAGGAGGGATGTGGCGAGCGGGGGAGGTGGGTGGTGGCGAGAAGGGGGAGGTTTTTCCCAAAATATCAATATCGATCATATCAAAAATCCAAACTTTTCAATATCAATATTTGATATATCGCCTTCAAAAAACATCGATATATCGATATTATCGTTATTTTCTAAAGCTTAAGAAAACTTAAAAGCTTTAAAAGAACGTCTTCACCAACTGCTAGTGACGATTTTTAGAGACCGTTATATCTAATCTTTTCAACAGTTTCCAATAGTTTTCTAAAACTAAACTGTACATTTTTTCAAATTACATTAATAGTCAGAGTTTCTATTTCTTTAAAGCACGGTACGGAGTACTGCAAGCTGTTTGGGCGCACAAAAAGTCATTTATTGCACGTGTAGATCGTAAACACGAATAAGTGTGCTGAGATAGACAAAAAATGCAAAATTTGGACTTTTTAAGTTAATCTAACACGGTTTTCAGACGCTATTTGTTTATGAAAATTTATGAAAGATTTAAAAGCATCAATAATAAAATGCAGAATATAAAATACGGATAGTTAAAGATGTAGCCAGGGGCACATCACCCGCACAAATCGTGCTGGAAAAGGAGGAAGAAAGATGAGAATGCCAAAGGCAACCATAAATTTCTCAGTACTTTCACACAGAATGGCATATTTAATAGATACGTTTAATTCCCGGTACCCTGTACGCACTGAAAAGTAATACAATGAAAATGGCTGGTGGCTCCCGACTAGCGCCCCCAGGAGACCGGAGCCGACCAGATACCCAATTAAAAAGCAAACTGTCGGACAAGACCATTCTCCCACGGCGAAGTGCAACGTCCAACTAAAACCTCCGCTGATATCACCCTCAGCAAGCCCCAAGCTTGGTTCAGGG